>CM026079.1:17593473-17805973 GCA_014839685.1 Anableps anableps
AGCGGCACAAAGTCACAAGCAAAGATCATCCGGACACGTCTGCAATTCCTTGCCCTGCTGTGTGATGAAATATTTTTGCAGCCCAGCTAATTTGCCTCCTCACAGTGTTGCAGCTCTTCTTTCATCTCTCGTCGCAGGCGTTCTCCGGCTCAGAATCTCCAGCGCTGTTGACACCGACAGGCTGGCCGTCCTTAGACAAAGCGCTGGCCTCCTTCGATGCTCTCCTTTTGGAATCACGAGTACTTTGCTGTGAAAAAGATTTTAAATATCACTTTGAATATCAGATACCACACTAAACAGTGAGAAGACAAAGATGACCCATTGTAACCAGACTCAATGTCAATTGAAATACAAACAAATGAAATACTTCCTGGATGCTGAGGTCACTTTATTCAATAACATTTTACCTCTAACCTCAACAAGCACTGCAGACTTTTGATCCTGCTATAAGCTGAATTGGACTGAACTGACAGAATACACATTGTATGTACACCACCCTTCAAATTTGTTGGCACTCCAGGTAAAGATTTGTCAAAAGCTTCAAGTAAAATTAATCTTTTCATGGAGCAGCATAAAAGAAATAATAAATTAGAACCCCTGGAATTAGTGCTATTACACACTCCATTACTTTTATTTATTTTAAGCAATAGAATAACACAAAGTACTGCATTATTGGGAAGTGGAAGGAAAGAGACACGTGGTTTTCCAAATTTTGCAAAATCTGAACATATATGGCATGTAAATGTATTTAGCCCCTTTTTGCATGGACACTCTTTAATAAAATCCAGTGTACACAACAGGCCTCATCTGGTTGGTGTTACAGCTGTCCTACACAGAACTCAGAGGCTTCTGAGAGAACATTAGTGAACAAAGAGCATCATGAAGACCAAGGAACACAGCAAATAGGTCAGGGATGATGTTGTAGAGAAGTTTAAAGCAGGGTAATTTATAAAACAATATCCCAGGCTTTGGACATCTTATAAAAACGGGAAAGAGTGTCGTACAACTACAATCCAAACAATACATGGCCATCCACCTAAACTGAGAAGCCAGGCAAGGATGGCATTAATCATTGAAGAAGCCAAGAGACCCATGGTAACCCTGGAGGAGCAACAGAGATCCACGGCTCAGGTGGAAGATTCTTCTGACAGGACAGCTACCATTTGTGCACAGCCACTCACAAATTCGGTCCACAATTCGTGCAAAGGATCCAGCACATGTGAATGAAGGGGCTGTGGTCAGTTGAAAACACTATGCCTTGTGCGAAACATTGTGGTGGCAGCATCATGCTGTGAGGATGCTTTTCTTCAGAAGAGACAGGGAAGCTGGTCAGAGCTGATGGGAAGATAGGTGGGGGATGCAAAAGTCTGCATACAGACAGGGCAACAATGGAATGGTTTTGAGAAAAGGATGCTGTTTTTTTAAAATACTAAAATGCAAAGTATTCACTCAAAGAACCCCATACAAATGCATGCCACAGATTTTCAGGGGGTTTCTTGTTGAAAAAGCATGTATTATTTTCTTTCCACTTCACAATTATGCTTTATCATGGTTGCTTTGCTGCCAGGACTCAGATTGCAGACACCATTTGTGTGAAGACAGAGGCTTCTGCCATCGTGCAGCGTCACCTACAGTGGTATTAAAATGTATTTGCCCCATTGCATATTTCTTCTGTTTCTTTTCAGCACAGCAGCAGCAATCATGGATTAACTGTAATTAATGACTTTTTTTGTACACCTTTAGAATCAAGAAATCACTTAGAACCTGTCTGATATCGTGAAATAGGCCAATCTAATCTAAACAAATTCAAGAAGAGATTAAGAACAAAGTCACTGGAATCTATGGAAAGTGTTTCAAAGCAGTTGAAGGCTTTGGGACTCCAGAGAACCACAGTGAGAGCCGAAACCCACAAACAGAGAAACCAAAGACTAGTTGTGAAAATTCCCACTAGTGACTGGCTTACCAAAAATCTTCCAACAGGGCATCAATAAATCATTCAGGAGGTCACAAAAGTACCCCAGGACAATATTTAAAACACTGCTGGGCCACACTGGCTTTAGTCAAGATCAGTGTTCATGATTCAGCAACAAGAAACAGACTGGCCAAAAATGGTATCCATGGAAGAGATCCAAAGTGAAAACCACTGCTGACATCTCACAGTTTCCCAAAAAGTACCCTAAGGATTTCCATAAAGTTGGGGAAAATATTTTGTGTACTGACAAATGAGATGGAACTTTTTAGAAATAGTGCCACCCATTTCATTTGGCATAAAACAAATTGCATTTAAGAAAAAGAACAGTTTGCCTACAGTTAAACATGGTGGTGGTAGTATGATGGTCTGTGGCTGAAAAACTTGCAGTAATTGATGGACCAATTAATTTTGCATTCTACCTAAACATCCAGAGGGAATGTCTGCTCATCAGTTTGAGACATTATGCTTAAGCAGACTTGATGCTGTTTTGTGACCTTAAACAGGCCGTTTATGCTTGAATGCAGCTAAATTGAAACATATCTGCAAAGGAAAGTGGGCCAAAGTTCCTCCACAGTGAAGAAAAAGACTCACTGCCAGTTATCACAAATGCTTGATGGCCAAGGGTGACACACCTTGTTTTGAGGTTTAAGAGCCAATTCCTTTTTCACATAGGGCCAGATAGCTTTCTTCAACTAAATGAAATTATCATTTGAAAACTGCATTTTGTATTGACTCAGCTTATCTCTGTCAGAAATTAAAATTTGTTTGCTGAACTAAAACATTCCAGTGTGACAGAGAAGCAAACACAGAAGATAAATGTAAGGGAGGAAATTACTTTTTCACAGCACTGTCCATCTGTCAGGGAGCGTCTTGGTCTCCTCTGGTGGTTGGAGCCATTGGTGGTGATGGCCTGCTTCCCACACTGGGTTCCTGTTGTCACCATCCTCTTCTCCTTCAGACCGGCCTCCACAGCTTTACCTTTAGCAGAATAATAAGAAAAAATTAATAAAACATATGGGCCTGATTCTGCTGGGAATAGTTGTGATTTGCGTTTTGCACTTAAATCTCATTTCCCAGACCACATGAAGTGGATTTTAAGAGGCACTTGGCCTGCAGTAAGAGATCCTAGAATCTAAACTTACTGTTCGGGACCGAGACCGGGGTTTCTACGTCTGTGTTAGTAAGCCATGTCGACTCTGTTTCTCTAGTCCAGCTCTCATGGTACCTCGGCTCGATTATTGCGTCCGCCCGACTCCCTCCACAACCCATCGAGAAAATCATCCACGGCGAGTGTAGCTGACGCTGACACGGAAAGAAGGGGGATGAAAACACGGTTCGGTTTATCTCACAGACGCAGCAGCATCCCTCACATTGGTTCAGTCCCTGTTTGTTCTTCCATCATCCTTACCAGCTGCTGCTGCTGCTGCTGCTGCTTCTGGTTGATGTTTCTCTCCACAGGCTGTCAGCAGCTGAGCAGCATCAACACACAGCGGTGTTGTGCGTCATCAGGAGCGGAGGGAGTTCACGCTGCGCAGACTCAGAGCGCTGATTGGCTCAGCTCAAGATGCTGCGAGCATCATCACTACGACGAGCATCGTCATTATCATCATGCAAACAAATACTACTCCGAATCGAAATTATTTAGTAATGTCTAGCAAAATATGAAGAAAGGTTCACGACAAGTTCATAACACTTTTACGTTTTCCTGTTTACTGCTTCATTAATTTATCATTAATATTCTTCAGACTGATAAAAAGCCAGTAAGGTCTTTATTTATACATATATTATGATTCATATAAAATAATCTACCAATAATAAGTTAACTATGAAAAATAATGTCATATTTATGGATAAAGACATGTAAAATGCCTCAAATTAAATTAATATTTTATTGCAGAAGTATAATCTAACTTTTTTTATTCAAAACTTTAATTTTAGTTTAACGTTTCAGTGGGGGTAAAAATCCCATGTAAGAAAACTCTTTTTAAATAAAACCCCTGGTGTCACACTTATTTAAACCTTCAACAATTTCTATGAAATTTATCTATCTGAAGCATTTTGTAATTTATTTATCATCAAGGAGATCAGATTATCTGGGAGCTTTTAACTGGTAATCAAGACCTTCATATCTCCATAGGGTATAAATATGAAGTGCAAGGGTATTAATTTTGTTTTGATCACGCTTCAAAATGGGAAAGATAAGAAAAAATGCCATTTGGATAAGGCAAATTGATGGTAATCTTTATAACTCAGTAAATCCGACTAAGAAAATAGCTACTCATCTAAACCTGCCCATATGTAGAACCAGAGTGTTAATTTAAAAAGTTGAAAAGAACAAAAAATGTAGCAAACACAGTTGGACAAGAACTTAAGTTTGTATTGCAAACAAGCACAGTCAGGAGAATAGGAAAAGAGGTAAACACTAAAGGACTATTTCATAGTTTTTATTGAGACTGGACTGTATTTGATCCTGTCTGTGTAAAAAAGCATTATCATGTTTTAAAGGGTTTTTTTATTTTTTGGCATTAGATCCATCTTAGAAATATATAAGCTGAAAATTTCAATGTATGGACAAGTCATACCTGGACTGGACTATTGTAGACTGATTACAGACTCTAAGTTTGTGAATTATGAAACCTTTACTCTAGTTACATAAACCGAAAAACTGAGACACCCTTTTCCCCCCAAAATACTGCTAAAATCTCATCTCATAGTTCTGAACTCAATGTCCATGTTCCATCTCTATGTGAGCTGGATGCATAGTAACACCTCTAACTGAAACTGCAAAGTTGGTCCTAGATCTTGCTATCATGCACAGCAATGATGATAAGGAAGACAAAATAAAACATCTCCAAAGATCAGTGTTAAGCTACATGCCAACCGACTGTATAGGAGGCATGCCAAGAAAAAGCTTTTTCTGTCATACAATCACAAATGAAAACATGTGGAGTTGGCAAAACTCATTAAAAGGAACTGTGACTTTTTTGAGATGAGACTAAGATTAACTTTATCAGCAACAAACACTGAAAGTGGGTTTGATGTAAAACAAAGTAGGAATATGCAGAAAACCAACTCATGCCCACTGTTAAGTACAGTGGAGGGTTTGTGATGTTCAGGCTTTTTTTCCTCTTTGAAAGGCCCAAGTAACCCTGTCAGAGTGTGTAACATAATGAATTATGAGGTAATTTATTCAGTGGGACTTTCAGCAGGATACTGATCCATAACATCTGCCAAATCTGACAAAACTGCCAAAACTTTTGATACAGTATGTACAGCACAGTTCTCTTTTTGCTGTTGCAGCTTTTGTATTTACTTGACCCTTCTGGGCTGCTGTATTTTATTCATCTTTACCAGTAACAGTGCACCAGAAACTAGTATGGAGTGTATAACATTTTTAGGATTAAGTGTATTAACAACCTGAAAAGAACAAAACTATCCTCACAGCAGCCTAAGCCACAAACTTGTTATAAAATAAATCTTCAAAACACACTGATCTCCCAAAGATCTGTTTGATTTTAGATTTAGTTTCAAGGCCCAATTTACAAAGGCTTATATGTTGGTTAAAATTTACAAATATTTATTTACTGACATTAACTGTACGAACTATTCTAGGCCAAGGATGTATTATCCATTTTTATTCCCTGAAACTGAAATCCAGCATTACTCCCAGTAATTTCACAAATTTCTTTGACTATTTAATCCTTTGTAATGGTTTTAATCCACATCACAGCAGGTTTGAATACCTAACAGAGGACAAAAAACTCTATATATTACATAATGAATTTATTTTCACATTAATTTTGAATATGTGGTTTATTTTTCTTCATACTAACAATGCAGCATTAGCACATATATCAATGCTGATGTCCTTCAAAGAAATCATAGACGTGAAGCAAACATTGCCGTTTTGTAAACTGATCAGTTTAGTGTATCACAGATCACATCAAGAGAAGGAATGCAGTGTTACAATTGTACATGTAAACACGTAATATCTATTTGGGATAAATAAATAGAACACATTTGAAAAAAAGCAAACAAAACACGGTTGTTTATTCTGAGGCATAAATAATCACTGTTTTTAACCGTATTCTCAAATCTCTCACATGTTTATTTCTCCACTAAAAATGCACATTTTAAGAGAAAAAAGGGAATGTCACCAGTGTTCCTGAAAGTAAACTGAGAGACTATGGCTATACAACGAGGAGCAAGGAACAAAAACAGAAATCTGTAGAGTTGACCATTTTTGTATTCTTATAAGAAAGACATACTTGATGTGTTAACTTAGAAATCCACGAGAAAACATACGACTTGGAAACAAAAAAGGGAAACAAAAGGAAAAATTAGGGTGAAAGACAAAAATAAATTAAAGCTTGTAAAGTAAGCATGTCACATCAAAACATTACGGCATATTAAGGTAATAGCCAAGTTTTCAGACTTTGAAATCCAGCAGATTACAGTCGATCTTGTAGTAGACATATGGGTAGTACTCCTGTTGGCTCAGATTCAGACCAGGGATGTCCATAGAAGCCTGGAGCCCAAAACCAAAGTTCAGCTTAAAAGTCAAGTTACAAGTACACCTATTATTAGTTTATTAGCTTAGCTATAAAAGGCTTCTTTTCCTTATTATATAAATAATCAATTGTAACAATGTATAAAGCAGCTGGCTTCATTCAACCAATCAAATGATCCACTCAGCATTCATTTCCTGGAGTACACCACTACTCTCTAATGTAGTCTAATTATCTGTTCTGCCATAAGAAAAAGAATAAAGTGCTTTGCAAAATATGTTATTACTGTATTATTTCACATTTTTGTCAGGTTAGAGCAACAAACTTTAATGGATATTATTGGGGTTTTATGTGACTGAGCAACACAAAGCACTGCATAATCGCTAAGTGGAAGAAAAATAATAAATGATCAAAACATTTTTTTTTTTTTACAAATAAAAATCTAAAACTTGAAGTGTGTATTTGTATTCAGCCTCCTTTAGTTTGATAGTCCTAAATAAAAGTTCAGTGCAACAAATTGCCTACAGAAGTCACCAAATTAGTAAAGATGGATGGAGCTAATACAGGACAATCCAGGAATAAACCCCCTTGGATGATGCAAAGGTTCACCTTTCAGCAGGACAATGAACTTAAACATACAGCCAGGGATATAATGTAATGATTTAGATTGAAAGAAACTTATTTGTTAACATTGCCCAGTCAAAATCAATACCTAAATCTAATTATGAATCCATGTTTAGACTCGAAAATTGAAGTTCACAAATGATCTCCATCCAATCTGACTGAGCTTGAGCTATTTTGCAAAGAAAACAGACAAAAGTTTCAGCTTCCAGATGTGCAAAGCCTGTTAAGACATACGCAAAAAAACCCCGACAGCTATAATTGCATTTTCTAGATGGATTGGCTTGGGGGGCTGAATACAAATGCACGACACACTTTTTAGATTTTTTTAAAATTGTAAACAATGTTAAAAATCATGTATCATTTTCCCTCTGCTTGATAATTACTGTCCACTATGTGCTGCTCTGTCACATGAAATCCCAATTAAATCTATTAAAGTTTGAGGTTGAAACTGAATGTAGAAAAAGTTAAGGGAGTGAAAATAGTTTTGCAAGACATTATGTGTCTGAGTTATGTAAAGCTGGTCTTCTTCAAGTCAGTGGATTGGTGGTTTAGCACTGGACTTCTTCACAGTACAAGTTTAAAGTAAATTTAGTCAATGTATAAAACCCTAAACATCCACCTACTGTGCATATCAGTTAGTGAATGTGTGCATGACAAAAAAATGGGCTCTTTCTCTAGGCTGAGAATGTTGAAAAATGATCACAATCATCTAATCAGATAACCCATTGCTATGGCTGAAACTTACGTCAATGACGGCAGCACTGCTGTCCAGGTGTTTGTACAGGTCATTCAGCACCTCTCTAAGCTTCTTCATGTTCTTTTTGTTGGGCTGAAGCAGCATGGCCTGGAAGTTAACTGGCAGCCCGTATCTAACAAGATATAGATCACCAAGTTACTGTGTACTTTTCATTTCAAATTCAATGCTTTTCCAAACTCAAATGTCAAAATATCACAGTTCATTTTTGCGACATTTGAATACAAAAATATAAAGTAAAATAGCAGTAGGTATTCCTACAGAGGTCAGGCCTTTTAAATTTAATCTGCAAATGCCATATGAGACCACCAAGGAGCAACTCTTTGTTTATGGGAAAAGGAAATCACAGAGTTCAACCTTTACAGGTGGATGAGTTTTATGTAGTAGAAAATGGGGATGTGAAATAAAGTCTCAAAACACAAAGTCATTTTTCATGCTCTTCTTTTTTATCTACTTACTAAGACCTAAAAAAAAATAGCAAAATAAGAAAATACAATTCCATATCTCTCCAAACTTTTCAACCCTGATGGCATCGTTCTTACTATTTGTCATGCTCTCACCTCAATACTGATTCAACAAACACACGCAGAGCTTTTATGTGAATCCATGCGATGAATGCTTCACTGAAATTCACCTTCAGCCATCGCACCAAAGGACCCTAGTTTGACAAAAAACATAGTTTAATAATGAGAAAAATATAAATTGCAATAAAAGATGAAATTATTTTTAAGATTTTCATGCGTCTTTTACATGTATCAGTACCCCCTGCTAAAGACGCATGGGAATTCTTAAAATAAATTCATCTTTTATTGCAGTAGAATAATCTTAATTAATTTTTTTTAAATTAAACCTTAAATCTGAGTAAGGAAAGCAGAAAGAAACTGGATTTTGAAGGTAATACATGGTGTTTTGCTGTTTATATGAATTGTGTTGAAAAATCTGTTGATTCGATATGTTAGAACATATCATTCATTTATTAAATACATAAATAATACATTCATTATGTATATAAATAAATGTTGTATCTCATAAACACTTTTCTTTCCCTATATTAGGTTTATCCATTAAAAAAGTAGTAGTATGTATGTATAGGGTTGTTAACAATGATATAAAAACAACATAGTATGTATTCAAGACTATCAGGCCAGGTTGGGCAGCACATTCAAAGGGCGACCCATGGCCATGAAGATTAGGCTATCTTGTTGCACTTTATGGCATCATGGGCTCTTTGGAAATGGTTATTGGGTCTTTAGAATAATGATCCAAACCATTTCTACCAGAGGTGCCAAGAAGCATGTAGGCCACTGTGTATATAAAATACTTAAAATGTGAAAGTAACAGGTACTGAGTTAATTGATTTTTACTTTAATAGAAATACAAATAACTGTAGCAAAATTTCTTCTAAATTCAGTGGATAAACAACTTCATGGTTTCTGTAGTTACTCCCATTAACATCTTCCACTTTGTCACCGTGTATGTGGATGAAAAGCAATCTTACAAACTGTTTCTTCTTGTCTGTGGACAGACGGGTCATCTCCTCTTTGTCTGCCTTCATCTCCTCCTCATTGTACTGGAAGTCGCGCACTGTAAACCTGAGCCAGGATACGCAGTAGAGAGATGATAAGGAAAACAAACAGATGTGCAGGAGTCTGGTTTGGTCTAAGTTAAAATAAAATTAAAATAAAGTACAATGGGAGCCCTATGTTCTGCTTATTGGGAAGCTCAATGGTGTTTTAAAACCTACTTCAGCTGTCACTATTAATGTGTGTCTGTTTGGAATGGACAGATTCATGACGGATGTATGAACATGTAAACTCACACATGATGCTGGGAATCAGATGTTGACAACTTTGGCTGAAGCGGAACCGTTATAACATTATTGTACAAAAGCTCTAAAATGCTTTATAGAGTAGCTACAGATGTGGACGAATTTGTTGACACCCGTGTAAAGACAGCAAAAAGCCTGAAAGTAAATGGATCTTTTTTTATGGTTTTGTGGCACTAGTGGCTTTTATTCACAGCTCAGTTCACAGACAGGAAATGGGCAAGAAGAGGAAGGGTAACATATGCAGCATTATTTATTTTTTTTTTTTTTTACAACCACTACAACTGGTTGGTATCTGTAAAAATATTATGTTAATGGGCTACAGAGCAATAACTGAGTCATCAGGTATGGTATCACTTGCTGGTTTGGACAAATTCCCAGATCTGCTGAAGATGGCAAATAAGATAATGAGTATCCCAAAGACTCAACTCTCTCTCTCTGTTTGTAGACCAAGGAAATAGAAAATAGAAATGGAAACAGAAAGCCATGGATTACAAAGGGAGTGTTAGGGGTTGGAAATAATTGTGCGACCCCAAAATATTCACAAAAAATTACCTTCTAAGAGATAGGGTGTAGTTAAACTACTGCAATATAAGAGGGTGCCAGCAATGCCAGGGGTGTCAACAAATGTGTCCATGTCTGTATTTGTCAGATGAATCAGGAGAAGTTACTTGTTTTCTCTGGCTTTGTGTTTGAAGTCGTCTACAGCCTTCCTGAAGAGTGTGACACTGAAAAGACCGCTGTCGTTGTCTTCAAACAGCTGCCTGTGTAAAGGAGAAGAAAATCTGTTGAAGCTACAAAGCACACTGCATGTTTGGCATGTTTCAAGTGAATAATGGTAAAACCTTTAAACTCGACTTTAATGCATGTTATTCTTAGCTTGTGGTAAAAACACCTTGTAATCACTGCTGGTGAGCAGGTCAACTTCATTTACACACAAAGATACTCAGACAGAATCAGTGTTTGCTCAGCTTGTTAAAGATCAGAAACGCTACATGTTGCTCAGCACTGTTGGTTTTTCATGACAAATGCTAATAATTTGTTTACAGAAATGTTCGATAAGAAGGTATGGAAATTTCATGTTTTGAATCAACTCACTGTTATTTAAGTGCAATGAATGTATTGTCTATCCACACTCAATGAATAATTGTTTTAACACGGAGACAAGCTGATTTGAATAGCTTTTCCCCCTAATAAATAACATCATTATTAAAAAATACTTTTTGTATTTACTCAGATTATTTTTTATCTGAAATTTTAAAAATGTATCTGAATCCTTTAAGTATGTCAAAGAAGCAAACATATAAAAAAAATCTGTGACAAGGCAACACTTTTTCACAGCAGTGTATGTGTTTGTGCATTTGATGAATAAGTTCTAATAAAGCAAATTTAAAAGGGACATACTTAGTGGAACGAGGTACGACCATTTCTGCCAGCGTCTCATAAGTTTTCTGCCAGTCAAGGTAGTTTGTCCTGGGGGAAAGAAAGAAAATAAATCTTAATGCAACATACTCACAGTAAAATAACAGTTTGTGGGTATAGGGTTGTTAATGATATAAAAACAACATATATTCACATTTTCCACAATTCCAATTATAGAAATGCAGAATATTCTTCTCATATTGATCACACAGATAATTTTACAGATTGTCCTACTTGGGGACGACCACCAGCATGGTAACCAGGTACTCTGAGTCCAGCACAAAGTCCTCTTTCTTCACTATGTCAGCCAGACTCCTGGTCAACAAACTCCCTCTGAAAAAACACACAAAGTCACTTCATACTGCTTGCTATGGTAAGTTCTCCATCTAATGATCAGAATCATCTGAGTATTTTTGCTTTTTTCTTTCAAGACGTGTAATTTAAAAAAAATTATAATAATTGAAACTCAATAAGTAGTATGTACTTCAATATTACTCACGCATTCTTCCTCTCCAGATTCTGCAGATTTCCCTTCAGATTGTTGTAAGCTGAAGCTCTGGCCTTCAGGTCATTATCTATCTGAGTCACTTGCTAGAAGCCAATGGGAAGACAAAATAATATATACAAACTCACCTTCCAAGAAGTTGGATGCTCTAAGAAAATGTAACAAAACTTGAAACTAATATTTAATGGAAACTTTTTAACAAGCAGAAATAAGATGATTATTTCACTTCTAACTGCCAAACATGATTGGTTTCATAAAACCTAAGATAAAAACTAGCAATACAGTTTTAATAAACAAAGTTGAGGGCCAGCAGCACATTTACACACAGCCTCAATTGTTTACAAAGAGTTGAGGTGCAAAAAATGCAAAATTGCAAAGCTTCCTCTGAAAAACTGCCATTATTAAACTCTTTGTTTCCCAAATGATTAAAAAACATAATTTAAAGGTGAGAGAACACTACAGAGGACCTCTAAAGTAATAGTACGTCAATGCTTGTATTTTAATTAAAGGTTTAAACGAAGTTGAAAATACACAAGTTTTTGGGGGGGAGAGTTTATTTTTAAAAAGTTTCCTCATCTTTTTTAGAAAATGGAGTCTGTAATAGTGAAAACACCTTATTTCACAGAGGTTCCTTCTTTTCTCAGACATAATTCACAAAAATACTATATGAATTAAGATGAATTAAGTCAGTAAAAGATAACATAAAGGTGAGCAGGTTTACCTTGGAGATGATCTCAGAAATGTTTTTCAGTGATTGTTTGATTGGATATTTAGCCATGTCCCACTGGAATCTGGTGATATAGGTGACCAGGTCGACTGCAACCCATATAAAAGTCGTCAGCATTCAAAAGATTCACTTTTATTGATTTTGCTTGCAGATTTTAAATATATGAGGGACAGGTGTTGCTCTATTACTGTTTAATTACACTGCCTTGCAAAAGAAGTCACGTCCCTTCAACCTTTTCCCATTTTGTTATAGTTTAGTTATACTTTAGTGCATTTAATAATACATGGTTTTCAAAAATTAGTTCACAAATAAAAATCTGAAAATCTTGTATCAGTAATTTTCTTCCAGACAGTTTTTTTTTTTTTTTTTTTTTTTTAACCAGATCTGTGAAGCGCTCAACTAATAGCTGTCCTGTTGACAGATTCACCCATCTTAGCTGTGGATCTCTGCAGCGCCTTCAGAGTTGTCAGTTGTGCTATGCTTTTCATTTTCAGATGATGGACTGACCAGCCCTCAGTGAGATGTTCAAACTGTGGGATATTGTTTCTCCACAACAAATTCACTAACCTAAACCTAACAAATTCACTCCTTGCTGTGTTTCTTGGTCTTCACGACGCTGTTTGTTCACTAATGTTGTCCAACAAACCTCTGAGGCCTTCATAGAACATCTGGATTTATACTGAGAACAAATTACACATAGATGAACTTTATTTGCTTATAAGGTGACTTGGTGCCAATGGTTGCCCTGAATTTTAAGATTAAAAGAGGCTGAATACAACACTTTTTAGATTTTTATCTATTAAAAATGCATGTATACTTTCCCTTTTAGCTTCATAATTAAGCACTACTTTCTTCTGGTCTAATCACATAAAATGCCAATAAAATACATCAATGTTTGTGGCTATTACATGACAAAATGTGAAAAGGTCCCAGAGCTGTGAATACTTTTGCAGGTATGTTAATAATGTTTACCTCCATTGGCTAATAGGTTCTCCTGGACTTTGTCTCTGCTGTCCTCCAGAACATCAGCCATGTACTGAGCAACCTTCTTCACCACACTGAACGTAAAACCATCACATCAAAGAGGTGGAAATAAATTTAGGTTCTGAATTGAGTTAAACTAAGTTTCCTACAACCAAACAAAAAACATACAAACTTATATAGAGGCCAAGTTTACCTTTCCACAAAAGTGTCTAGCTTTGCAAGCTCGTCCGACAGGCCCACTAACACGTCAAGAGTCCCAACCTGTTGGATGTAAACACTAAAATTCAACAAAGTAAAACAAGAAAATTGTACAATGATATAGAGAAGCCATTGGGTGGACCTTCTACATTACCTTAAGGTCTGGGATGTTGAACTTGTGGTTGGTGGACAGGTTATTGGTCCGTGTGGTGGCCACCAAGAGCTTGTCCCAGGTCTGCTGGCAGGTCTTCTCCCCCGGAGCGGAGATCAACCAGAATTCTGTCATGGCTGCTTGCAGGAAGTTAGATCACCCAGCTTCTGGTGTAGAGAAGTCACTGAGGGTAGGGCACAGGGAAGAAGAGGATTTGTTAGATCAGAAGTAGAGGTCACTGATTAGGCACACAAGTGTTCATCATATCTTGAAGCAAAATAAAATTATTTGGTGTTCTGCACAGAAAATAATACAAAGAAGCTTGGAAACTGGGCGAATGTATGTCGAAAATGGTGACTTGATATTAAAATATGACAAAAAAATTAATTTGTGAAACTGTCACTGCCCCCATGGAATTTTAATTTGTGAAATTTATTTACAATACTTTTCTTAGCTTAAAATCAGTTCCCTGAATTTATGGCACAAAACAAGAGTGTGGGAGTCTAAGCTCAAACAAGACAGGGAAAGCTAAAAAGTGGGGTTATCCAAGAGGACAATGTCTTTCTTTTCCATGGCCATTTATATTTTTTTAATCTTAAGAAAAACGTTGCGTTGGCCGGGAATCGAACCCGGGTCAACTGCTTGGAAGGCAGCTATGCTAACCACTATACCACCAACGCTCACACATGCAAACTGAGATCTATCCAGATCAGACCCAGCTAATTCATGTTTCGTTATCACTTTTTTAATTATATTTCTTCTTCTTAGAGTGCATACTTCCTAAAACGTCTCTATGGTTACAAAGTGACCTCAGAACCACATACTGCGGAAAAGGACAGATCTGGTGATTTGTAGTCATATGATCGGTCTAAGTAGTGAAGCGTTGCTAAATAGTGATCCTCCGCTTAATTAAACAGCATGAACATCACATGATCCACGGATTGCTCAAGTTGTGGATAACCTTTAGTGCAAGAAAATAATCTATAAAAAGCAGCTGAATAAACCTGCTTCGTGTAATACTTGATGCTGTTGGTCCTGACAGGCTTGTTTATCTCTGCACCCTCACGCCGTCACGACACTGATAACTGGAGGATTTATAAACTTACCGATGAGCCTGACGGTCTCAACGCTGTGGTCACAGGGTTTAACTCGATAAAACAAACACAGCTTTCCATATATGAAGCGGAAAATATAAGGTTTAACATTCACAGGTCCTTCAACTGGGTACCTCGCTTTACGGTCAGCTGATCAAGGAAGAGGTTCTGCGTTTGCGCAACCGCTCCCAGCACACTGCTGCCCTCAAGTGGCAGCAAAGAGACACACCGTAAAACACATTTCTTTTGAATTAAAAAAAAAAACTTTTCTTTTGGATGATTATGCACAGTTTTCACGAAGTTCATGCAGTATAATCACTTTCTTTTATTACATAAAATTTTAATTTTCTATCTATCTATCTATCTATCTATCTATCTATCTATCTATCTATCTATCTATCTATCTAAAACGTAAATTAAATGACAAAAATAATCCTTTATTCTATGTTAAAAAAAAAACATTACTGAGAAATTTTGGTATTTGTTTGGAACATCCTTTCACTGTTTTACTATTACTGCTTAGAATTGGGTTTTGGAAATGATTTACTAATTTCAACAAATACAGCACATAGTGTTGCTTAAAGTCGGAATTTCAAGAAATCCATGTTAAAAAGAGACAAAAGGGACACTATATAGATTTATGAATAATTTAATTCTTTATTAATGTGTATTTTACACAGCATCCCAAATTGTTAGAAAGGATATCATAATAAATTAAATGTTAGACAAATGTTTATATTTATTCAGACCCGCAGAAAAGCAGATTCAATGGATTCATTTGGCTCAGTCGCAGAATAGAAGAATTAATCTCAAGCAAGAGTTTTGAAGAATATATTTGAGACCTGATGCATTTGATCAATGTTAGCTGGATAGCTTATCAAGCCTCTCTCTCTCACTCTCTGGATATATATATATATATATATATATATATATATATATATATATATATATATATATATATATATATATATATATATATATATATATATATAACTTTTTATTTGTTTCTTAGCTGTGTCATTTCTTGTACCTAAATTCAATAGTAGTGAGACAACACAAGGGAAGCATGATGTTTTACAGTTTTTCTCAGACGCTTTCTCAGACCAGAATTTAAATTCTCAAAACTACTTGTTCAGTCTTCAAATCATTGTGTCACATGTGCACATCATGGGTCTCACATCATGGGTCTCTGTTGAATAGTCTTAACCACCACAACATTTAAGCATAAGTTCATAATTTTTACATGCAAAATGCTTGAAAATGTTGTCATAATATGGCAAGCATATTTCTGCACATTTCCATGAGACTTTTTTCTAAATCTGTCCTGAACTGATAAATTGCTCCTAGTAAATCCTGAGTTTCTCCAGCGTAGGTAAATGTGTGAAGCATTAGATCAACCAATGATTAACCAGTTTTCTGAAATAGCTCAAAGGTGCCATGAACAATCAACTGGTAAGAATATAGTGAACATGGCTGGAACACAACACAATATTACATTTCTGACAATGAAAGGACAAGGATTTGGACAGAGTCAACAGCCAAAGAGAAGAAGAGGAAGAGGAAAAGGAGTGAGGCTGTGGCAGAGGACTTGGGAGGCAAAACAGAGGAAGAGCCTGAAGACATATGCGACATATGTCCATAAGCCCAACATCATCAGGCAATGGTTTTCAGCCCTCAGCAGGATGCTGATGGAGTTCCTCTCACCTTACTCCTCATTCCTGAAGGATTCTGATGTGGATGAGAGTTTGAGGCCCAACAGACATGAACATGAGGAGATGTAGGAAGACTGCACTGTAATTCCTGCAGCGCTGCATGTATAGTTTTCTGTAAGGAGATTGTCTTATGTTTCCATTTATATTTTTTTTCTTCGTACTCTCCAACACAAGGGATCACCTCAAAAATTACAGTAAAAGCATAAAGGTGAATCTTCTCCAATCTCTTGCCATCAATCTTCCACAATTAGACTTTACAATACTTGTCATCAAAACTTCAGCCCTAGTGTACAACAAAGCATCCCTTCAGATTATACTCCTATATTGATAACATGACTAAGCAATCTGACTGTTTTATCCGAACACACTGAAACAAGGACTTGTCATTCTGAGGCACTGACCTGTTCATTGACACAGATATTCAATTTTGAGAGATGAACTAAGGATTTTGAGAAAGAGACTGGATTTTGCAGGTAATCCATGGTGTTTTGCTGTTTGAACAAATTGTTTTGAGAAATGCTCTCACTGTTTTGCAAATGTTGAAAATGATTCGAGAAATGTACCAATGCAACTGAGAAAAACTGTAAAAGTTTTGCTTTTCTGTAACATTGCCACCTTGTGGTAAGATACCGGTGCTGTACTATGTACTTTATTAACTACTGCCGTTAGGGGGCAGTAGATGTCTAGAAATCAGTAACTGTGTCATCCAAGGATGAGCAAAGCTATTTTGTAGAAACTCTAACGTCGTTAAATTTTCACCTTTATAATCCAACTCTGTGTTTAAAAATTTACATCGGGGCTCTCGCATGTCCTGTGATAAAAAGAACAATTAAATAAACAAGAATATATTTTTAACTGGGTTGAATTTTTTTCGTGAGTACTTTGTTATGATGATATGGATAGAAAATACAACACAGCGTGTCTTTGCTAAAAGAGAGCACAGATATAAATAAACTACTGACTGTTGCGGGGTTTTTTTCTTTACAAACACTAAAACACAACATCTGTGATTTTTCCATTCAAATTTGACTCCTTTAGGACTCTTTCAGCAGAATGTTGCAATAAGTTTGACAAACTGCCATCAGAAATTTTACTCATCAGAATCCTCTGTATATGGAAGCCTATCTGCAGCAAATATCACAGCTTATTTCATATGCCAACACCAGGCATTAAGAAAGACTTTTGTCTTTGGATCGTTTAACTTTTTGTTTGTTTGTTTGTTTGTTTGTTTGTTTGTTTGTTTGTTTGTTTTATTCATTTATTTATTTATTTTGCATAGATGTTTGGAGTGTGTGAAACTGGTTATTTATGCTGATTTTGGTTTCTATCCGTTACTTCTCGTTCCAAATTAAATTTCCTTTCTTTGAACAGTGAATGCATTTTAATGAGACTCAGTGGAACCGGAGCACAAAATTGGATTTTCTCCCCCATCCTCATGTGAATATCAAAGTACATTCCTAACTTTTCCTGTAAAAGTTGCAAAAACAAGCTTTTATGTCTGTAATAAGAATATGCAAAATATCAAGTGTTTGAAAAGTAAACAAATTTCCTGGAAATCAGTTAATTCACAGTTCTTGTATGACTCTACCAAATACTTCAAAGCATCTGCATTCAGTTTAAACAGATAGATAATTTAAAAAAAAACTTTTGAAAGAATTACAATAAATGACTTTCCTTGTTATTCACAATCTTTAGTATATATGTCAGAGTGTTTTTTGAGTTCATCTGAGTGCCATAAAAACAGATAAGGGCGTCTGAGCCACCCCACGCAGTTCCACCATAGCACAAAAACACAAGTCACATGACCGAGGCAAATGCAGGTCTGAACTGCTCTGCTTGTCCGCAACGGTGTGCGGTCTACAGAATTTTATATAATACATCATGCTGCACTAGCAGTGTCTTACATTGATCTGGATTATCCAAAAAGGGTCTGCTAAATGACCACAAACAAAAAATAAGACAGGGGGACAGAAAATATAAAGAGTTAATAGTAAAAAAAAATAGTAAAAAAATTGACATATTTTAATCCTTCACATTCCATGACACACAAGCAGACAGACTTTAAACTGAAATGAGGTTTTAAAAACTGATAATCAGCTGGAATTGCCTGATCCTATTGCAATAAGAGGGCTTTTGGCTCACTGACTCCCATAACTTTCACACCTATACGTGGGAACCATATGTGCAAGCAGAAAATCATATGAAAATAAGTCTCTTTATATTTTGGCGGGTGTAGTGACTTATTCTCACAATATAGAAAGCTGTTTGCTCTTTTAGACCCAAAATAAACTATGGTTTTCAGGCTCCAGCTTACCTGGGAAAATACCTAAAGCTATTCAAAGGCAGTCTGAGCAGGTTTTCACAGCCTCATTTTCATATATTATACATTGCCCTGTTGCAATGTCACAAATGGTACATGCTTCCCTGCCTTAAAAAGTCTTCATAATCCTTTTTCTTTTTTTTTTTTTTTTTTTTTTTTTTTTTTTTTTTTTTTTTTTTTTTTTGGCCTTTAAAAAAAAAGGCAACGTTTTGCTATCTTATTTACATTCGATGCACATTATTGTTTATGAACATCAGAAACTCAACAAAATTAATAACAAGGATATCAGCTGTGGAATAGGTTTTTGTGGGGCAAGTGTCTTCAAAAGTGGATGACAGTTTAAACTCTGGTATGAATGATCTACTATATAAAAGATTTGTCTTGTTATGTTTTTCCAGTGTTTAAAAAAACATTGACTTCTGGTTTACAGTTACATTTAAACCATGTGGGTTCTCCATTTACAAAGATTAGGGTTCTTCTGCATATGGTTTATTGCGGCTACAGCTGTGCAACCATAGCTACCAATTGTCTGATTAAATACAGACCAGTAGTATTGGACTAATTTATTGTGCGGCCATGTAAGGAAAGTTTGTAGTTACGTAACCTAAATAAACAAGCCGGCGATACTGCAGACCTTACAATATTCGGAAATACATATTTGGTATGCGCTCAAAAATGCAGAGCGTTCATTGGTGAAACTGAAACGACTGGCCCCGCCCATCGGCCGTTGATTACCTTTTCTACTTCCCCTGTTTTCCTCCACTAGTTCTCCACCCACCAACCGACAGAGAGGACGGAGCTAGTCAACGCGGGTTCCCGATCTAAACATATGGCAAAAACAGCCGTCTTTCTTTCTTTCAACGTTGGGCCCACTACTCTTTAAAAATTCCGCCGAAAAAGAGAAGACGATTTTCCAAAACCTTTCGGCCGTTATCTCACGTAAGTATGGCGAAGCGCTCCCCGGCTGTTGCTCCAAGGAGGATTCATTAAGCGGACGTTAACATGGCGGGCTGCTCTTTCTGTCGTCTTGCTACACATGATAGACCTATTCACTGAGCTCTGTGATTTCGACATGTCTTCCGTTTGAATTTGAACATATAAATATCTCTATAGCGAGTAAGGTTTGTCGTGTTTTCGTATAGTGTATTTGTGTTAAGGTTTGTTCTGGTGTTATTACGAAAATACGGCGTTAACACAGCCATCTCCGATCTAAGGGCAGCCGACAGCCACTCTAACGTTAGCAGCTTCTCTGCCATGGCTCTTTACCTAGTGTGTTTGTTTTCCCTCGTCTGTATTGCCAATGTAACCAAGTTTATAGGCGATAATTGTAACGGTATTGGGTTTTCTTGGTTTATTTTATCTTTTATAGTGACGCATTGAATTAATATTCAATTTGTCAAGTTGTCACTCAGTGTTTTCACTTAAGACGCATGCGCGAGATTTGGTGAGACGCATTAAATGCCTGACAAACCGGCCATGTTATCTTTTGTGGAAGTAAGATAAATACCAGTGATATTTATTAAATGAACATATCCAAACTATATAAATGGTTGCGGAAGAAATCTTATCTCATATTGTCTTCTTATTACTGGAGTTTTGTGGCATTAAAGATGAGTTTTACCAACACATTACACTGAGGGAGCCTAGAGCTTATTTAAGACGCATGACTGTTTCCTCCTCAGCGGTTCTGAAACTTTTCAAGTCGAGCCTGATCAACATTGGGGAGGAAAGCGCTAGGTTTATGTTTTAGGTAAAGATATTAAATAAAAGTTAAACAGTTATTTCATATTTTCCGTATTTCTTATGCGCTTTCTGTTTTGTTTTTTTCTCAGTTGTGAATTAGTTTTGGTACTATTTGGGTCACGTTTGTAGTTTTAAAATTAGGACAGTGGCATCGTTTTAACAGCTCACATTCTAGGTTAATTCATGTTCCTTTCATTTAGATTGAAACCTGTGAGAAATTGTGACCTAAAACCACACAAATAACTTTATTTAAAAAAATATTTCGATTCCACTTTGCTAAAACTATAAAAGTCCTACAAACCTGTAGACTAAGCTGCAGAGTATATGGAATGGTAGTTGTCATGGCAATATCACAACCTCAGTGGACTGCTTGGGCATTTTTTTTTTATTTTATATATATATATATATATATATATATATATATATATATATATATATATATATATATATGAATTTTCATGCATTTACACTAAGTATCAATAATATAGTTGATCATTTGGATGGAATCTTAACTGCTATAAATGGCCACCCAATGTGTATTTTAAGTGACTGAGAAACTAAAGCTCTGAGTGGTAGTATTCTGCCTTAAAACAAAATGTATTCTGCTCACATTTTTTCCAAAGATACAGTACATTTACTTAATGGCTTAATTTCAGATATATTTTATTTTATTTTATTTTTTTGTTTTATTGAGGAAAAAGAGTCTATTGAGGGAAAATGCGTTAATCGATGTCATCATACAGTATTCAGTAATATCACTGATGTTTTCCTAATATCCTGCAGCTGTAGCTGAAAGGAAGAACTACCAGACTTAGTTTAAAATAAAAAAACACAGTTTTCAGTTACATCAGCCAAAGTATCTTCAGACCAAAACGTCAACATTATTCCGTGGCTTGGTGTTTCCTCTACACCTGTGGGGATTCATAATATAAAAATGGCAAATACAAAGCTGTTTTTGAGGTTTCAGTGCAGCCTGAAGTATGAAGTTTGAAAATCTCAGCTGCTGATTGTACCATACCCATTGAAGCTTCAGGTATTTGCCCTTTGTATTACCTCTTGTGCATGCATTCATGTCTAACATGGTGTTTTTATTTTCCAGGGCTCCCCTGTCTCTGTACAGGTGTATGAGCGCTACCCAGAGGGCCTAGGGGCGGCCCTTTACAGGGAGCACTTCGACTTCAACGCTGAGCCACCTTGGGATCCTAGCTGATAGCGGGACAGGTCCATCTCCTGACTTGTCCATGTTAGTGTTTCTTCAATCTGCATGGAAAAAGAACAAGTCTAACAGAATGTTAGGCTCTAAGAAATGCAAAACAAAAAGAGAATTTTAAAGTTGCATCATGTTGATTCTATTTGGGGTTTTTCTTTCTGTCTTTTTAGTTTGTTGCATACCGGCAGGACCCCATTGGCTCAGTCGTGACCACTTGACTCGTTTACTACTTCTTTATGATCGTCGGCTTATTGGAACACGGTTAAGATGAAAGGATTCCCTGACAAACCAAGCTACATCATTGAACTCCTGGAGGGAGGAGTTACTCTGGAAGACGTTATTGATGGACACATCTGCGAACAGGATCAGGTCCGTCTTTTTCACCGGAGGTGGACAAAATGATGAGAATAAGTTGAAGTTCTGTGGAAAAGGAACTTTTGTCCGAACTGCTAAGTGCACCGTTTAACTGCTGTTGTGTTGACAGGTGGAGAAAAGTGCGTTTGTGGTGGGCGACCTTGGTGCCCTGATGCGCCAGCATACGTGCTGGCAGAGCATGGTGCCTCAGGTGCAGCCTTACTACCCAGTCAAGTGCAACAGCAGCCCTGCAGTCATCGAGGTGCTGGCCTCCTTGGGCCTAGGCTTTGTTTGTGCCAACAAGGTGAGGACATCTTTAATCAACACAGGGATTCATCCTCTTATGAAAGCATTTTATTATTTTGGGGCAGTTGCATCACATGCACTCAATTGATTACTTGTCAGCTGATAAGTGTTATCCATTAAACTTATGTAATGCTGTAGCATTTTTTTATTTTATTTATTTTTATGGTTTTCATGGGGATTTTATTCTGGAATCCATGAATTTCTTCTGACGTCTGTGTCTTCTTCCCTTCAGGCTGAGGTGAGCCTGGTTCTGGAGCATGGTGTGCCACCAGAAAATATCATTCTGTCGAGCGCTTTCAAGCAGCTGGCACACATCAAATACGCTGCCAAGAACAGCGTAGAGCATCTCATCTGTGAAAATGAAGCAGAGTTGTCCAAGATTGCTCGCCTGCACCCAGATGCAAAGTAAATGAGAAAATAATTATCATCAACAGCTTTGTTTTGGGTTTTTTTTTTTGTTTTTTTTTTTTGTTTTTTTTTTTGTTTTTTTTTTTTTAAAGCTTGCATTGCGCTTCAAAGTATAAACTTCTTATCGCGTGTGGCTTAGTTGGAGGATAATTTTGTTTCTTTCAGGCTGCTGTTGCAGTTGACCACCGAGGCGCACGCAGCAGAGACCAGCATGCCGTTTGGTTTTTCACTGAAGAGCTGCAGACATCTGCTGGAGACGGCCAAGGAGCTGGGGGTCCAGGTGGTGGGAGCGGCCTTCCACATCCCGAGCTCCTGCCAGGACCCGCAGCAGGCCTACACCCGCGCTCTGTCCGACGCTCGCTGTGTGTTTGACATGGGGGTAAGTACCAACTTTGAAAATGTTTGGACATAATTTAAATACTTTTTTTTTTTTTTTTAAGCACTTGGAGTTTATTTCTCCCTATTGGGATCGACTAACAGGTTTTCTTCCTTCAGCTGGATCTGGGCTTTAACATGCAGATCCTGGATATTGGTGGTGGATTTACTGGCTCTGAGTTTCAGCTCAAACAGGTCAGTTAACAGTCATGAAGTGACTTCGATCACTTTAGTAAAAATTTGACCAGTTTTTGGTAATCCAGTTATGTTTTGCATTGAATTTCACTTTGGAATAGAAGTATAGTGATAGCTCAAAATCTGTGCTTCTGTTCTGCAAACACTTTACTCTGTGCATGGAGGTTATATTTTAGTTGACACTTTCTAGCAGCACTTTGGAAGTTAGAAATTTGTGCTAAATGGGAAGCCAGCAATTGAGTCAAATATTTGTGTTTTTAGTTTGAGCTTTCCATTGAATTTTTAATTTTTTTTTAATGCAGGTTGAGTCTGCAGTTCGACCTCTCCTGGATGCATACTTCCCCCAGCGATCAGGTGTGCAGGTTCTGGCCCAGCCTGGCTGCTTCTACGTGGCCTCTGCTTTTACCCTGGCTGTCAGTGTAATTGGCAAGGAGGTGGTGACCCGTCGCTGGGACAGTTTGTCTCAAGGTGAGACGCTTATGTCGCTCTTAGCCCCTTTTCTTTTAGAACCACATGAGAGCAAAATATGTTGAGGTGAACGTCTGCTCTTAAGTTCACAGTTCAGAAATACCATTCTCTGTTTCTGACATGTTTAAATGTATGAACACAGGCGAGAAGAATGAGGACACAGAGTTCCTGTACTACATGAACGAGGGTGTTTATGGCTCGTTCAGCCACAAACTATTGGGAAACATCATCACCACCCCATCAGTGCACAAGGTTAGTAAGGCCTCCACCCAGGATCTCCAGCACACTGATGGTAGCTCTGGTTGAATACAGAAATATGGTTTTGCATTATGGACATTTGGCATGCAGCACATGATTGTGTTTTCATTTATGATATCCACATGAGACAGCTGGAGTTCAGATTTGCAATCTGTATATGTCCTGCATAGACCAGTGCTTAATACTGGTTAATATTTCTTCAAGGATTGTTTTTAGTCTCCACAAATGCTTAAACACAGGAACACACACTGCCAGTAAAGCTGTGAGCCACCATATAGCGCCACACTTGAGATATACACGTTTTCCGATTCATAGTGTGATGCAACCTTGCTTGATTACTTTGTTTTCCAATGATGTTGACATTTTTTTTTTTTTTTTTTTTTTTTTTTTTTTTTTTTTTTTTTTTTTTTTTTTCAAACTTCAAAGTTTGAACTAAGCTAAGATGGTAACAAATGTGTTTGTTACTGTGTTCTTATTACAGAAAACGCTGAAAGTTTTAGTGGTTTTGAAATCATAACTTTTTTTAAAAAACATTAACCCCTGATCCCAGTAATCAGCCCATGCTGACTTGGTGTGATAATCATCCCATATTTAATGCACCCCTTTACCAGAGCGCCACTTTGAATTGGTGTATTTTAAATATTTGTGAAGCTTCCATGTTCACCTCTATGCACTGTTTACTTTAGTCCTTGAATAGGAAATGCCATCAGATAAAACTTGCTGGAAGTTGGCTGATAACCATTCAAGAAAACAGCCACATGATTCATGATGTGATATTCGGTGCCTTGTCATTTATCGTGACCTTTGACAATGAGTTTTTTTTTTTGTTTTGTTTTGTTTTTTGTTTTTTTTTGTATGCTTGTACACCCAAGGGCATTTAGTTTTGTTTTTTATTTTTTCTAAATAACTTGTTTTGTTTTGCTTTCTGCAGCATGCATTGTGTGCAGATGAAGCAATGTATCCCAGCAGTCTGTGGGGCCCATCGCTGGACCAGCTGGACCAGGTGGTGGAGCGCTGCCTTCTGCCAGAGCTCATTGTGGGAGACTGGCTCCTCTTCTCTAACATGGGGACATCCAGTCTGGAGGAGCTCAGCTGTGTCTCCACCTGCACCCAGCTGCCTGTCTACTACACCATCTCCACCCCTGACTGGTAAGAGTGGGGACAAGTGGCAGATTTAAAAAAAAAAAAGAGGTGTGCTACTCATGAAGAAGCAAAGAAAATGAGTTCATTTTCATACTTGCTGTTCTCCCTAGGTACGAAATGCAGGAGGCGGGTGTGGCACTGGATAGTGCCATGAAGAACTTCTCCATGCTCCAGTACAGCGTGTAACGGCACTCTGCCCCTGTCCCATTTCGTATTGCACAGGTGTTCCTTCCTCTGCTTTCACCATGTGAGAAGAGAGGTCGGCATGGTATTTCGGGCAAGGGGCTAAATGTGCTCAACATTCCAGCCACCTTGGGGGGGGGGGAAGCTGTGTCCTATCAATAATTTCCTTCCAGAGTTTGACTTGTTTTTTGTTTTTTGGTTTTTTTTTTTTGCTTGTAGAAATGGGAAACAGTTAGTTGTGCGATACCTCGATTTAATCCTAAATTCACTTGGTTGATAATCGGAGTCCTGCTCCTCTCTGAAGGACTGAATCTGTCGGCTAAAAGAGCGTTCATCTAAGCTCAAATGATATTATGCAACAAAATGGATGACTCATTGGAGATGGGAGCCCAACATGTTTGGGAAGGTTTATTTTTGAATCAAAGTCAGTTTACAAATTGTATAATTTAATCAGTTAAGTCAAATTGTCTATTAATAATCTGACAGTCTTGTAAACGCCAGCACATTTTGTCTGTACATGATTATTATTATTTTTTTCTTAGATTCAGTACTTTGTGTTGAATCTGTCAGACCCATTAGTTTGTATAGAAATGATAATGATCTAACCTTTCGCTCAACTGCAGCTCACCTCAGTGTTTTATTTATTGGAATCAAATATTACAGTAACATACTTCAAACTCCATCTTTGAATGTGTTTTGTCCAGGTAAATATGCTGTGGCCCGTCTAGCAGTGTTTTCCTGATAACATATTTATGTGGTGTTTATTTATTTACTTTTTTAAACGCTACAGGATTAGATGTGCTGTGACCTCAGTGGTTTCCCTTCATTCAAAGGGAGTGACAGAATTGTTCTCATTTTATATCCTTTTGCTAATGCAGAGAAACCACATAGTTAACACACTCCTTGCCTCTAACAGAGAAGGGTGTCAGTCTGGTTAAAAATGCACAAATTCATTTGGATTAAAAGAACCTCAAGCAACCAGCTTTCAAATCTACACATTGGTGTTGCTCTTGGTCCTCTATAAAGGACCTCAAAAGCTAGCTATCTTATAAAGTATGATATTAAAATCTCATACAAAAAGTACATAAATGTCTGTATCTTTAAAATGAAAGGCATTGATAGTTAAACACAGGCCTCTGATAAATTACATGTTAGATCTTTCATTGTGCCTCTTGAAAGACATGAGGGGCACAACGCGTGGAGTCTCTTGTACAGCTTCATGTTTGATAACCTGATAGGTAATGTGACTCAGCAGCAGTTTGTAAGAATCCTGCCCTTGTGTTTTACAAGTGACTAATGTATTAACTGTCTAAGGCACTAATGGACCATAGCCTGTTTTGACTGTAAATTGTGCTTGTTAAAGTAATGAAAGTGATTAATTTAATACATTTCTGACTGAAAACTCTACTTGTGTATGTGTTTTCTTTTTGGAGGCTGAGAAAATAAGAACAGGGGTGAATCTTGCCAGGAGTGGTTGACTTGCCAAAAATACTCTCAAAAGTACATTGTCAACTCATTCGGGATGCAATAAAAGAACCCAATGCAACGTCTGAAGTCCTGCAGGCCCGTCTTGCCTCAGTTAATGTCAGTGTTCGTGATTGAACAATAGTTTCAACGCAAAAATCTTTGCTGAAGAAAAATAACAAACAAGCCTGTCTTCGTTTGTCAAAATATATCTTGATCTCCCAAGACTTTTGGGAAAATAATCTGTCTTATCAAATTACATCATTCAAATTTATAACAGTGATTCATCGAAGAAAACCACACCTAACAATTTCTCAGAAGAAATAGTTAAAGGGTGACCCACACTTTGTGGCAGATACTTTGTCCATCAAGCAGTCCTTATCAATACTGCATCAGTACAATGGTCTGCAGTAGAGGTGGCAGATCGATCCAAAATATTGGTATCGATATGAAGTCTGTATCAGTATCGGACTTATACTAGTATTAGATCGATACTTTAGTTTCAGATTTCCTCTTGATAAATTTTATTTTTGTAATGCAGTTTCTCAACTCTACCTCAAAAGATTTTGTTCTGATTAGATTCTCTCATGATGATTTTTTTTTTTTTAACACTTTGTTTTAGGAAAAAATGCACACAAATTTTTTTTCTATTGTTTACTTTAATAATATGATAAACAGAGTTTGTAGACACCTTTAAACTTTGTCCAAATTCCACAACAACTTTGTCTAAATTCTGTCCCTGGTTTTAAGAAAATAATTCAAAGGAAAAACCACAAAAACACCTGAAGGCCAGAAATTTGATGATAGATACTTTCTATTATTTAGGATTTATATGTCAGTGATACTAGCCCTGTATTTACTTGGTATCAGATCGATACCAAAATATGCAGTATTGCATGCGTCTAGTCTACAGACTTGTTTTGAAGCATGTTAGATCCAAAGTACAACTATCATTATCAACTGTAAAAAGGGGCAATTTAGAATGAGTCCTTTTTATGAAAGGACTCATTCTAAATTGAATGTTTCTCAAGTAAATTCTATATTTCACTAGATTACATAAAATATTTGATAGATTCTATATCTGTTTTTAGATTTCACCTGTCATGCAAAGCTAATTCAACTGCTGCCAACAAGAGGCTGAAAAAACAGACCTTTAGTTTTAATAGTTCCCTATAAAAATGCAACATTCCATACATTTTTTTTTTTTTATTTTTTTTTTTATTTTTTTTTTTTTTACTGTTATTACATATTCAACATAGTACCAGTGTATCGCAACAAATTAGAATATCAAAAATTTAAGAGTTTATAAAAACAAAAAATACAATTTTAATAATGCCATGTTATAGGACAGGCAATGATGGGAAAGACTTCTGAATTGACAGTTGTCCACCAGACAGGTAATGGCACCACTGAAATAGAGTGTAAGCCTCAAAAGCCCATTGCTAAAGAAGCTGGCTGTTCACACTGAGCTGTATCCAAGCATTTTGATGGAAAATGGAGTGGAAGAAAAAATGGTGGTACAAAATGATGCGCAAATAAGGATAATCAAAGCCTTGAGGGGACTGTGACGTGAAATCCATTCAGGAGTCTGAGGGAGATTAACAGAGGGGTGTAGTTGAGGTGAGAGCTTCAAGAGCCACCACACACAGATGCATCCAGGTCGTGGGCTAAAGCTGTCACATTAAGTCACTCCTGCTCCTTTAACAAAAATACAACTACTGTACCTGGTTGGATGATCATGGTGTCAAGTGTGTTTGATTGACCAGCAAACTGGCTGAACCTAACCCTCACAGAAACCCAACAATGCAGCTATTAAAGCAACTTCAAGAACACCTCAGCACTTTCGGAGGCTTATCACTTCTGTGTCATGCTGTAGGCCAGTATGTATTAATTTATTTTTTGTGGTCCTTTGAAATACTGTTGTTTTTCAAGAAAGTGAATTTAACTTTTTGAATTGCATTAAAGAAATAAATTAACTTTTTGATGTTATTCAAGGGCTGCACGGTGGAGCAGTTTTGGCTTGCAGTAAGAACTCTCAGGGTTCAAATCCCAACTTGGGGTTCTCTGTTGATGTGCATGAAGTTTGAATGTTCTCCACAAGCATGACAGTTCTCTGCAGGTACTCTGGCTTCCTCACTCCCAAAATATGCACTGGCCCTTCTAAAATTGTCTTTGGGAGAGACTGCATGCATGCATGGTTGTGTGCCTGCTCTGTGATGTACTGGCAAACTCTCCACGGTGTACACTGCATCTTGTCCAATGATAACTAGAAATACAAGTAACACACACAGCTAAGAGGGTACAGATGATGCTGCTGGGAGGCAAGCAAACTTTGAAACGCATAAACTTTGACAACTACGATTGGTGTTATCAGATTATCTTTAAACTGTTTAGTTTCTATGATGTTGCTATATTTCCATGCAATGTTTTCATCAGAGATATCAGAAAACCACATGGCACAGTACTGCATAGTCTCAAACTCACACCTATGGCCGATTAGATTCTCGGTTTAGACATGTTTGGGCTTTTTAATGTTTTCCCTTCTCCTTTGTGGGTTTTCTCTTGACAGTCTTACTTCTTCCAAATGTGCACAGGCATGCTTCAAGGTCAACTGGGGACTTCAAACTGATGTTATGGAGACAATATAAAAAATTAGGACACCCTACAACAGCCTGTGTGTTTTTCTAGCATATTCTGACATAGAGATATTTAATAACTTTCAATAATACAGAGAAATGAAAGTAGAGTTAGAAAACTAACCAAAGCTGAAGAAAAGACCTTTTGAGAATTTTCAGACCGATTAATACAATTAAATAATTTGAACATCAGAAGAGGACATGTTTGGCATAAACCAAGAACAGCATTCCAGAAAAAGAACCTTTACTGTGAAGCATAGAGGTGGAAGTATCATGGTTTGAGGATGCTTTGTTGCAGCAGAACCTGGGCAGCTCATCGTCATAAAATCCACCATGAATTGTACCATATATCAATGGGTGGTTAAAGAAAATGCTAGACCATTTGGAAAAAAAATCAAAATGAAGCAGAACTGGAGCCTGGGACAATGATCCCAAATATACCTGTGAATCTACAAGGGACTGGCTGAGAATTAGGAAAAATGGAGCAAGTCTGGGGTTGAGTTCAAACCCAGATCTTGATCCCACTGAGATGTTGTGGGGTGACTTGAAATTAAACCTGAACAGCTGAAAGTAAGGAGTCAGTCGTACAAACCTTCCAAAGACTGATGTCAGCAAGCGGTACATGACTACAAGAAGCATCTCAGTTGTATCAGCAATAACTCTCAGTGGGTGGGATGACTATTTCCTCAATTAGAAAACACATTTTATCTTTTGTTTAATGGATAAAACAAGGTTAAATTTTGTATTTACTTGTAATTAAATTACTTTCCTTTACAGAAGAAAGAATAATAAGATTAGACAATGGTATTTGAAGATTTCTTCCAAAAACAATTTGATATCTAATGGGGCATTCTAAATCTTGCACATGACTAAATAGGTATTAGTCCCAAAAAACACCCAGGCCTCTATCCTAATCTGCCACCCAGCTTGGATGATGCCAGAGCTTGTTTCTTTTTTTCCCCCTCCCCTCAGGTGGTGGGGCCAAATGGCTTTGTGATACTTCTCTGGGCCAATTCCAGCCAAACTGCAGGAGACGAGGCTCCACTACCAGGTTGTAGCCAATGAGGTTTCCCTCTCAAGCCTGGCTTGCAAGATGTCCCGGGATCCCTTGTCTGAGTGAGGTCCCCCTTAATCATAGCTTGACAAAGATAATTGTATCAATCTTATTTTGACCCCTCCCCTAAGGCCAAGAAGCCATGGGAGACCCTACCCGAAGCTTAAGTTGTGGACAACACAACCCGCAGTGCCAAAAGGGTATTGAACGGGATAAAGCTGATTTTGATAATGGGAAGACAGGGCTCTGCTTTCACTGTCTTCCATGTGGTGACTAAAGCTTCCAAACTTCAGCACCCAAATGTGATGTCATTAACATATCAACAATCTTTTTGGTTCTGAAACCAAATCAGCATCAGCTATTTAATTTGCACCATCCTTGTTAGATTAGAAATTAACTCCTTCTCATATCCAAGTATGTATATTATAGCTTGACATGCATTTCTTTTCTATTTCTTTTCAGCTATTAAAAAAAATATATCAGAATGGGACAAAAATGAAAGAGCGAATTACCTTGGTGGTAAAGAAATGCCCTATACCACACATCTCTAGGAAACTGGCTGTCATTACTGATATCACAGAGATAACCAGGGAGTGGTGCAACCTTCAGATTTTGGCCAATGTGTTGTGTAACATCATACTGTGGGTATTAAATTAGTCAGCGACATCTACCTCAAATATTAGGAAGATATGTATTTAAGGGCACCTGAGATGAATGAATGAGTCAATTCAGCAGGAGCGTAACGCAATAAACAGTCATAACAGCCAACATATTGCATCTGTCATGTTTATAAGTACTTTTTTCACAATTGTTTTACCATTATCATTTTTCATTGAGTTAGTTTAATTTCTAAAGAGGATCTCAAGATGGAGAAAGTAGACTGAGTAGCTTGTTTTGTTTTGTAGATCTCTAAATGCAATATGCTGGTATGACAAGACTTAACCTCAAAAATGGGTTCGGTTCCTCTGGTGTTTAGTACTTTTGCTTGAGCAATGGCATTTTTATAAGTCTTATCATTACGGATTTGCTGTTCAGCAAATCGTTTGTTCAGTTCGCTTCATCATTTGATCTCTGATTGTAGAGCACAATAACAAGCATGATATCACAAATCGAATTATTAATTTTGTTGGAACAATCTTAACAACAATTCCACAAGGATCTGGTGAGGATCAGAAAATGATCAATCACCACAGTCATCATCCAAGACCAATTGTTGTGGACTGTGCAATCTGCACTAAGTGATCATAAACAGAATTGTGGCTCACTAAGAAAAAGGTCTCAGAGGTAGCTCAGCACTCCAGTACAAGGTCTGAGGTGGTGCTCCACTTTAACATCAACGATTTAGCATTGTCCTCAAAAACCAATATGACCTCTGAATATCGAGTGTCATATCAGCGTATCGATGGGCCTCAATCAGATGTCTAACCTTAACGTATTCGATACGATTTTTTTTTGGAGTGAACATCACACTTTAACTTGTTTATGTGAAAAATAATTGGATGTCTATTACGAAACCATACAACAGTTCATGAAAACTAAATCGCAGTTAACACAAAGTAATATGTACCTGTAGCTAGCTATATTGGTTTTTACAAATGGTAAAGTTATTCAGTTTTTTATACTCTGTGCAATGTTAGCCAAAACCAATTTAACTTGTGAGTCTTTTGGTAGAATTATTGCTCAGTGTGATTGGCCACAAAAAGTTGCATGATATGACATCACAAGCAAAGGACCGCCCATTTAGCTCATTTTCTCGACAATCTATTGGTGAAATGGTGGTCTTGTACCACGTGACTCTCAGTGAGCGTCTAGGTGGCCACGCCCCCTAGCTAGCTATTTCTCATAGAATAAAAAAAGTCCACTCAGCAGGTTTAATGTGACATCAAAATCTGAAACTAGACTATGAAGCACACCATGTGCACAAGCTGGGGCAATGATGGCTGCAAAAGCGGCAGAGTAAAAAGTTATACAGTTTTGCAGAATGTAAAGTCTCCTATTGGTCAGGTTGTGCTGTATGCAAATGAACTCCCTACGTCAGATCCTGAACTTCAGCGCCATTTTTTTTTCCTCAACAGGGGGAAGAAAGGGGACAAAAGCAAGACCAAAAATAACTTATCTTCGGATTCCATGCGCCATAATCACGGTTCACATTAAACTTTAGCCCTTTAGCGCGGCATGCGTGGGGAGGGGATGCTGCTCCGGTGAGCGGGGGTGTGCAGCGCTGGGAGCAGACGCAGTTCACCGACACACATCTGCGGGCCGGTTGAAGTGGAGCACCGTGGCTCCGCCAGAGGAGACACAGCGACGACTAACGTTAATCTGCGCCGAAAATATCAACGAGGTAAATATGTGCGAGGAGAGGCTGTGGGTGTGCTGGAGTGGGAAGATGCGCTGTGACCGGCTCTGTGACCTGGCGTGTTATCTGTCAGCATGCTGCCAGTGCCCGCCTCTGGTTCCTGACTCCAGTGTGGCTCACAGACTGTCTGAATGTCTGCAGAGGGGAAGGGACTGGTTTTAGATAGCCATAAATAACTTAATAAACGACTATTTAGACGTGCTCACATACTAAGAAACCATCTGTTGCACGGTAATTATTCTTTTTAACCGTATTAATCATGACATGTTTTTTAACGCTTTTTATTTTAAAAAACAAAAACAATTATTCAAAATAACTAAAATCTTTGTGCAACAGTTTAACTACGGTATTATTACTCTGCTCTTTATATGTAACTTTTTAAAATACTCTTTTTAGCAATTTGATACAATTTATTAACATTTCTAACGATGTATTTATAACAGATTTGTATACTTTCACACCATGGTCATTTAACACTATGGGCTATACCAAATGAACTGTACCATATTACACCATGTATAGCAACATTTTAAAGTGAAAAACGACATTGTCTTTAATTGGCAGTATCCTGGAATCACAATGATTCATTGAGTGTGATACAATAAAAAAGAAGTTTAACGCCCAGGAGGGGCTCAAGGATCATGCTTATGGAGGATACATTAAAATGTATTCAAAATGCATTCAGGTATTTTTGGTATCTCTTTTAACCCATTTCAACATATTGATCACAGTGGTGACCATAAAATAGATTTATTTATAAAGCCCCTAAAATGTTTTTTGTTTTTTTTTTTCCCATTGCGTTTTCATTAAATACTGAACCATTATATCAGCATGATTGGAAAAGTCAAACGTTACAACAGTGCATGGTGGGATAACTCAAGGTATCTTGGTACGCACACACAGTTCTTCAAATGTCGCATCCTGCTGGGCCATGCAAGGCATGCAACAATACAAGAATCCCTCAAAATGAAAAAGATGCCATTCTCAGTGCTGGATGCGTCAGACAAAGCTGTTCTGATCCAGTGGAGGTTTTCCTGCTAATAAATCCACCCAGCCTAAGATGGATCATTATTACTGTTATTTGATCAGTTATAAATTAAGTACAGCAAATTATCCTATATAATTATATATTAAAAATGTGACCGACCATAAAAAAAAAAAAAAACACTATTTATTCTACTTTTGCACATTTTATTTCTTAACTTTAAAATTTTGATTATTCTAAAGACTTACTAATGACACAGTATTAGGATATTTTCACATCTGGGAAAAATTTAGAATTAAATGAGTTGAAATGAACTGCAACCTAAATTTTATTTTCGGATAGTTTTAATATATATGTTTTAAAAACCAAATTTTCAAATCTGAATGATAATTTTAGTTATATATTGTGCAGGTGTATCTCTGCAAATTAGAATATTTTTGAAAAGTAAAGCTATTTTAGTAATTCAATTCGAGAAGGGAAAGCCATTTGGAATAGTTTCATTACACACAGTGATATATTTGACATGCTTAATTTTTGGTGTTTTAAAGATTATGGCTTGCCTCCAATGAAAATCTAAATCCAGTTTCTCAAAAATCTTGACTATTATATAAAAACACTAAAAAATAATTTTAATACAGTAATGTATCGCAGTAATAATTATTTTTATTTATTATTGTTATTATTATTATTAATCCCCATGGTTTAGGATGCTAGGCAGCTTACTTTTGGTCAGTTTGTATTCGGGATGCACAGGCATGAAAATTTGGTCCGATTTTAATATCCAATACTAATACTGCCATTATCGTCGTTAACCAATATTTACATGTATTATATATTTCCCTACATTTTCAACACTATGTAAAAGCCACCAAACCTCTTCTGCAATTAAACACCCCACAATCCTTTGTTGCATCACTGTCACCATCTGATGACCGAACAGATGCTACATGGCCAACCCCCTCCCCCTCCTGAAACACATACACAAAAGGCAATAAGATGGAAATAAACCTAGGTTGTTAATATTGACCCAGTTTTACTTCTCGAACTGTTATGCTATGTTAATAAATGGCTGATACCAGTGTTGATGCCATCATAAAAACTGGGGTTTTTTGTTTGTTTTTCTTTACCACTTGGAGCAAATTAGAGAGAGAAGAGGAGGAAGTTCTGCATCAGTCATAAAGGGCAATGTGAGATGAACTTTAAGCGCTTATGAGGATCCAGCCAGACTATTGAGAATTCAGTATTTTACAGTACGTTTTACTGAGATGTGGCTGCAGGATCTTATCCCCGACTCCCAACGTCTCTGCCAGGTTTTCTAAACATACGAGCAGAATGAGCTCTTAAGAGGAATGGCAAGAGTAAAGGAGGCAGTTAGCAGTGCCATTAAACAACAGATGGTGTAATCCAGGATATGTTACTGTGAAATATTGTCTTTGCAGTCTGGATATTGAACTTTTAGCAATAAGTTTTCTTCCATAGAGAGTTCCCAAGTTTTATTTTTGCAACCATATAAATTCTGCAGTCTGCTGTTCCCAGCCGTGCATGTGGAGTCATCAGCTTAAAGCTGCAGTAAGTAACTTTTGTACATATTTAGATATTTATTGAATCATGTCCTGACGGTATGATATGAGACAGATAATCTGTGAAAAAAACCAAGCTCCTCTGCCTCCCCTCCTACTGCCATCTACAGAAATACACCGTTTCTGGTCAGAAAGACCAATCAGTCAGAAGGATTGTCTTAGCGTTAGTGATGCTTGTATACCTGGTTGATGTGTGATGGCACGATGTGGATTCTCTGTTCAGCTTGTTGACTGTTATTTAAACCTAATTTAATTAAAATTAAATGGAATTGTTATTACCAGGGTTTCCTTTGGGGGGGGGAGACACGATGCCAGTGAAACGACTGTAGAACAACAACATGGCTTTAATTGTGACCATTTCAAACTGAATGTATTTTGAAAAACATTTATTCACTATATTAACGCTGTAATGTAATGGCCCAGTTTGCAGCCTGGCTGAAAGCATTTTATTTTTCTGGGTTTCTTGCAAAACAGGCTTTAGTGTCATAGAACCTCACAATGCTGCCCTTATCCAGGTCTGCCAGGTGCTGGTAATGCTGTCTAATGTGCCTACTGACGATGCTCTATTGTGAGAAACTGTGGCAAGTAGTTGTGGAAAAGTCTTGCAGTCCAAAAATTGTGGGTTTGATTCCAGGATCCTCCTGCGACATGTTTATATGCCCCTGGGCAAGGTACTTAACCCCAAGTTGCCTACCAATCTGCGTATTGTTGGATGAGTGCATGTTTGTGACTGTAATTGGGTGAATGTAGCTGACATAAAGCGCTTCAAGTAGTCATTGCGACAAGAAAATCCCTATATTACATCTGTGTTTTGACTGCTTGTTAGACGCTCAGGTAACTGCCTGTAACACCACCACTCTTAAGGCCGATTTATGTCCTCTAAGGCCACTCTAGAGGTGCCACTTCCTTGGAAATCAAATCATATATATCCCCATCGTTGATCTGCATGTGTACTAAATAATGTCCATATCAGGCCATTCCTTCTGGATGTTTTGACTTGTTTTACATTTTAAAACTTTGTTTTTAAATTATTAATTGTGTCATGGTTTTCTGTTTTTGTTTTTCTTTAAGGTTTGTGGTAAATCATGTATCAACTTCCAGTAGGAAGTGTAGAAAAGATTCGAAAGGCTCGTAAAGCAGTGAAAAACATCCTAAGTGAGATCGGCCTCGAAGACTGTCAGAACTGGCTGAAGGTACGTTTCATTGTTATTATTCAGTGATTCACAATAAGTCAAATAGATGCACATTCCAGTTAGTTTTATATATCATGAGGCTGTAAATGTCATTTCTTATTGTAATTTTTCTTCAAGTTACTGCACCTTGCATGCAGTTTTAAACATGATGATAGAATGACCCTCATCTGTTTCCAGTATAACTTTAACTACACAGTTACTGCGTCTGACAGCATAAAGTTCATTCTACAAATGGGGCAGATTATTTTGCAATACAACCACAGTAGGCTCCAAAGGAAAATAAATATCGCCTTTAAGGTCTCCTTCAAATTTAGTTATCAGTGTCAACCAAAAAAAAAAAAAAAAAAAAAAAAAAAAAAAAGATCTTTTATTAATAAGAGAGGTCCTGGAATCATGCTTAATGAGCCGGTAGTAGTTCATAATTTTTTACATCTTTTCTACTAAGCCAAGTTTTCCAGGTAAACATTCCCGATATTTCTATGTTTTGTTTTTTTTTTTTTTTTTTTATATTAATCTTAAACTTAAATATTGACATTGTCAATGAAATTGTACAGCCTTTTTGTCATATAAGCTACAATAACCAACATCTGAGTTGCAAGAGCAGGCCTTCTGCTTGTCGTAGTTGAACATTCAGAGGGATCTGATCATACTTGTTAGGGAGGGACACATTAAATCGCCAAAAGGATTCCTGGAAATTAGGATTCACAATTTGCATGTGTAACTTAAAGGTCCAAAAGGAAATCTTTTTTTTTTTTTTTTTTTGTGGGGGGGGTCACATAACAAAATGGCACCCTAGTTTTAAATGTTTTTAATCTAAATATATTTTAATGGACTTTAGTAGTTTGGGGTTTTTTTCCAGGTTGAGAAATGCTGTGATTACATTGACATTAATGAGGCAGTGAGACCTGAAGGGCTTTTCTTGTTGTCCTGGGTTCTTTTGTGATTTCCTGGACGTATCTTCTATGTACTCTTGAAGTAATTTTGGTTGGGCTGCAGTATTAGTGAAGGCTCACCACTGTTCCGTGCTTTCTGAATTTGTAGATAATGGCTCTCACTATGGTTCTCCGGAGTCTCAAAGCTTTAGATATAGCTGATCAATGTTTGCAACTTTGGGGCATGATGTGTTGCTGTTTGAGATCAGTAATCAGGCCTGGATGTGGCTAGAAAAATGTATCACCGCTTAATCACAGTTGATTTCTATTTACCCAACTGGAACTTAGGGAGGGTTTAGATGAGAATGGAGCGCTCTTCTATTTTCAAGGTTTCGAAGGTCTTTGTCAACATCCTAATCCAGAACGTCGGTTCCCAGACTCCCTGTGAGAAACTTTGTGATAACCCAGGTATAAGAAGGTAATGACTGTGTCTGGTTAGAACAGATCAGACTGAACGGACACTGAATATGTCTGCTTGCTGTTTTCATTCTTGCAAGAATTAATAAAGTGCTGTTTGAGTGAAAATCAACAATCTCTGCTTGGTAACTAAGAGTGACAGTTAATTAGGGGAAACTCCTTTTTCTTCATTTACTTTTTTTCCATTATCACACTGTACAAGCCATATATTTTAGTATACAATCTGGTTCAAACCTAAGGAAAAATGTCTTTATTTCATTCAAGTTCACAGAATGTCTATTATTGATAAGATGCAGCGTCATTCATAGTTAAATGGTGGTGCTTTGGAATGGCTTTATAGCAAGCTTGCAGTTTGATGAAATTGGGTCATTATTAGGGTTGGGCAGTATGGCCAAAAACAAAATAAAAATTGTAAAATCCCATTTTTCCTCCTGTAATATCCTTCTCTGTAAACGAGCATTTATGCTAAGCAAGATTTTTAGCAGCTGTTTTTGCAGTTTTAGCTACTTGTGTCCAGTTAACAATTAACATTTATCACAAAAATTTGAAGAACACTTGAATAAAAGTTTGAAGTGGGGAAAAACCCCACCACAAAGATAAGCTCTTGCTATGCAAGCTGGCTTATAAAGCTAAGGGAAGAGGAGAATAAAACTGAGTATAGGAGTATAAACAATACCCGGATTTCTTTACTGTGGCCGACTGTCGCATTATAACTAATAATGTCATATTGATCCAAGTTGTTATAATCATTTTAAAAGATGTAAAATATTTTCTTTTTGGCAGCAGATAAAGCTGGAGCTTATGTCAGCTCTTATCTGTCTTAATTTGTCATAATCAGGTGCTAATAATCACTGTAAGTGTTGTTACGTTTAGGTTTTAATGAGTGTGGAAAAAGAAAAATGAAGCTTAGAGAAATATTTTCAGGCTTTACTAAAGGTCATGATGAATATCTGAATCTGCAAAAAATTAAAAAGGGAAATGGCTCCAGTCTTTTTTTTTTTTTTTTTTTTTTTTTAAAAATCAGATGTTTATTTGTATGTGTCTATCCATCCAATCATCCATAATCTTTCCAACCATCCTTCCTTTCCTCCTTCACAGCCTGCGGTTTTTGCAGGTTCTACATTTAAAGCCTGTCCACTATAGCCAGATATTTGACTGATAAATCTGAAAATATATGCAAGTTATGTAGAAATACTGCCAGTGGGTGGGGCTAGTTCATTAGTTCATGAATAAATTACATAAGCAGGATTATTTAATCAGTTCAACAACTTACCTTGACTTACCAGGTACCACAGGTAGAAGTCAGAACATAGACGATCCTATTAGGTGAGTAACCATTTATTCTGTATAGATCTGGCTCGACTCAGATCGCTTCATTGAGGACACTTGGATTTAAAAGTGAACCTTATGATCTTCAGGATAAAAATAATCTAGTTTTAACTTCCAGCGAGTTTTAACATGCTCTGAATGGATGTTTTCTATAATGATTTTGTTTGTTCTGTGCAGGATCTGAATGAGAACCCAGATGAGAAAAATCCAGATGAAGAGGAAGCCTTTCAGGAAACTGAATGGATTGATATCACAGAGGGATTCAGTATCCGACAGCAAAAGAAGGTGAACCTCATGTTTTCCAAGATCAAAATCCAAAATGATGAAATGTTTTTTTGTTTGTTTGTTTTTTTTACTATAATGCGTTTATTTTACTTATCATTTCTCTCTCCTAGATGTCCTCAGCATCTGTTGTTTCTATGTATGCAAAAGTTATGTCTTTATTAAAAAACAGAAAGCTGTAAGCTACTTTCTGCAGAACAGTTCTTGTATAGGACTGGTCAGTATAAGATTCTCAGAGCATGATTACTTTGAGTTAAAAAAAAAAAAAAAAAAAAAAAAAAAAACAGTATGAAAAACATATCTAAAACAAAAATGTATAAAATTATCTAACTGCTTTATTAAAAACAGCTTGAAACTTGTCACATCACAAGGTGCATCTCAATAAATTAGAATGTCATCAAAAAGTTATTTCATTAATTCTATTCAGGTTCATTTTTATCAGACTTCCTTCCACTCGACTTTCAAATATGCTTGCATACAGCACCCAACAAACAGCCTTCTTTCTTAACAATGACACTTTGTGCTACATTCTCATGGTACAAGCACAATTGCATACAAATCAGAATATGAGCATCTTAAAGGGCAGCTAATTTAACAAAACAAGTGTAGCAGCTGGCAGAAAATTGTTTCAAAATATTCCAACTCCATACACTTTTAAATATTTACTTGATCTTCCTTTGTTTCTCCCCTCTGTCCAGTGGCCTTATCGGTCTCGACCTCTGTGCTGTACCCTCTGCAAGTACTCGTCACAAAACATCTACAACTTCAGAAGCCACGTCTCTCGCTGCCATGCGTATGTCCAGTCATACTGCACACTGGCACCCTGCTCTCAATGCCTCTTCATCGCTCACCCCAAGATCGTTAAGAAGCACATGCTATTCTTCCATGCCAAACTGCCCGTCCCAAACATACAGTCGCAGAAGGAAAGTGCGTTCACCCATCGCTCAGCTGAGAGGTATCAGTGTCGAAGGTGTGGATTCCCAACCTCCTCTATCTTCGCGATAAAGAAGCACATCATTCTCAAGCACTTGGAACATCTGGCAGATCAGTACATTGGTTACAGATTGCACCAGCAGGGGAATACAGCTGTAAAGATCTACTGCTGCAAGGTGTGCAAGGTGAACACTGGAACTCTAGACCAAATGTTGCACCATATGCTGGTTGAACCCTCACACTATACAGTCACCATACAGGTGCAGAGTGTCATTACGGAAAACAAGAACTACACTGTTAAACCAACTTCTAATGGAAATGGATTGTTGGTCACATTCCCAAATATTGCTCCCAAACCACAGGCACCTCAGATATTTCCCAGTAACTCCCTGGTTTTACCGAGTAATGGCCAACCTGCTGGGACTGTTGTCGCAGTGCAGCAGCTGCAAGGAAACACGAACAGTACAACTCTGATCTGTGCTCCTGGAACCAACCAAGCTTTTCTGCCACCACAAGCATCGGCGCTAGTGCAGCTTGCTAGTGCCGAGGCTAAAGGTTTGCTCCAGCCTGGTGCAACGATAGCCCTCCGTAGTGCTCTGCCCCAAGGATCATCCGTGGTCCAGCTTCCCACAGTGTCCAATGTGTCTCTGAAGCAGACGCCTGTAACCTTACCCTCACCTATAGTTCAACCACAACAGGCTCCACAAGGGCAGCAAATGGTTCTTCCACCAGGACCTCAGACCAGTCTGGCTCCTGGAGCTGCTCCTAAGCCTCCTGCGGCTGTACAAAATGCACCAGTAAACCACACTCCCCTACAAGGAACCATGCTAACTTCGCAGTCCCTGCTGAGTCACCTGATCCCCACCGGCAACAGGGTGAATGGCATGCCCACATACACATTCGCTCCACTCGTCTCTCAGAGAACATCCACGCCTCTCAAGCCTGTTGAGCAACCGAGTAACTCTGCCCCACAAACCAAGAGGTGGATCACCTGCCCCCTCTGCAACGAACTTTTCCCTTCAAATGTCTTCGACATGCACATGGAGGCCGCCCACCAGACGAAATCTACCACTTCCAAGACAGAAAGTGTCGCCGCCCGAGCAGCGTTCCTGAAGAAAATGCCCGACAAGACCGTTAAATGTCTCACATGCAAAATTTTGCTAACAGAAAGGATTGTCTTCCAACACTTGCTGCATGGGCTCAATTGTTTGTACTGTTCAGCTTTGTTCTTTTCAGTCAAACAGCTTGTAGAGCATGTGAAGCTGCACAATCCGGCAAGCAAGGTGTATTGTGACTTTCTTAGGCAGAAGTACAGGATCTACTCCAAAGGTAACGGTAGCATTCTCTTCCCCCATTTTGACGTGAACACCACTGCACCAAAAGATATACTGGGAGAGGCAGAGGTCAACCTCGCCCTAGTCACAAGTTCTCTCGACCTGATTTACTTCAAGTTGCAGGCCAGCATTCCACAAGATGTTTGCCCCGCACCCATGAAAATCCACAGCGCCTACTGTCCCTTCTGTAACGAGAGGTTTCAGAATCAATCTGATCATGTCCTGCACTTGAAACAGAAACACTTTGTGGCGCCAACCATTCATGCCATCTTAAAGACTGAGGCTTTCAAATGCATATACTGCAATGGGGTGTACACAGGAAAGGTCACTCAGCAGGCCGTGATGCTTCATATCCAGCGGTGTCGCTGTTCTCCGAAACCACCACCACCTCCACCTCCTAAGCCCATAGCTCCCACAGCTGTTCTGCAGCATCAGCCACCACTAAAACCAGCTCAACAGGTCAGTCAGCAGTCAGGACTCTACTTCCTCCAAGTGCCGCAGGGAATGACAATGACACGGGCCTTAGCCCCAGCTCGTGTGATTCGAGCTCCAGCCCCTGCTGAGCCTCCAGAAACTGAGGCAGAGCGGCAATTGAAGAGGAAGCTTGAGGCTGCTTTGAAGGAGGCCATGGAAGCCAACAGGCGAGAGCGAGAAGAAAGGGCTGCCCTGCGCAAGAAGAGAGAGCAGGAGAGGCGGCAGAGGGAGAAGGAGATTCAGGAGAGGCAGGCACCCCCACCCGAGCCAGAGGTGCAGAGCGACCCTTCGGTCAAGCTTGTATTGGAACCGACCGCCGTGGAGCGACGCTGTAGTGACGAACGCAGGGAATTCATCTCCAAGTACTTCAACGTGAACCCCTACGCGACCAAACCAGAGACAGAGGAGTTATGCAGAAGGCTGTCTGTAACCAAAGCAGAGCTGGCTGGGCATTTCAGCAAGAAGCGCAGCAAGTGCATGAAAAGCCTCAAGAGGAACACGGCTGCCATCCTACTCGGCTTTAACATGACTGAGCTGAGCAAAGTGAAGCACAACCTCCTGATCCCAGAGCCAGAGTCGCCGGCCGACACTGTGGAGTCGGACGAAGCGGAGGAATCAGAAGAACCGCCAATGACTGTAGAAGCTGCGAAGCAGGTAGAGGAGGAACTACAACCAATGGATGAAGGCGAAGCAGAGAAGGTTCCAGAGATGGAGCAGGAGGAACCGATGGAATGAGCTCAGATGTTCGGGACATGGACCAGAAATAAGCAAATCAAGCAACGGTTTAAATTCAAAACAAAAACTGCTAATTCCCAATGACTTTTGTGTTAAGTCATAGAAAGCTGTTCATTTCATAATATCCAAGTTATCTTGTAACCGAGGGCGTTTCGTTGATGTTGCCTTCATTAATAGTGCTTTGATCCACCTCAGTATGTTATCAGTGCTCCTTATTCTGATTTCCACAGATGCAGTGGCAGGTTATTGAGGCTTTTCTAAAACATAAAGATGATACGGATATAATGAACAGCATTTTTCTGGATACAAACTGTCATTGAACATTTACCACACACTTCCAACCTAAGTTCTCAGTTGCTCACCCACTCAGCTGCCTTTTACACCCTCTATTTAAGCTCACGCACTCAAATTTACATTTGTTCAGTTAATATTTTTTTATTATTAGATTTTGCCTTATAAGTTTGACCTCATTTCTACTGTCCACAGCTGCTTGTTTGTGTTTTTTCCACATTTTTATGTTTTTGTCACCATATTTTGCAGACCAAATTCTCCAGAATGTTCCTTTTTTTTTTTTCTCCCCCTCTAAATTTTTCACAGCAAACTTTTTTTTTAGCCTCGTTTTGAATTCTCGTTTTTCTTAATTTCTCGTTCGACTTAATTTGTGCCATTGTGAGGTCCACATATGTGCATAGACTTGAGGAAAGATTAAACTCAACTCGACACATATTACTGAATAATCTTGTGCGTTGGTTTTGTTTTCCTGGCTGCTTCTTTTTGTATTAGTATTTTCTATAACTACTAGAGTACGAAAACTGTTGGGTTAGATATAAAAGTAAAACATTCTGTCCAAGACCACTGTGGTGTAAAAACAAAAATAAAAAAATAAAGTGGTTTCTTTTTAAACAAATGATTCACTTGTTTATTCATTAAAAAATATTTTCATGTTAGAGCATTTGCAGATGTCTGATAATTTCAGTCATGTATTCTTATGCAATAAAAGGCTCTTGCCAGTTACATGTTTAATTTTACCACTCATCAGGCTTTATTTTAGTGGCCCCGCCAGTTATCTTGTGAATGAATTAAGATTACGGCACAGCAGGAGGTAAATCAATTAAACTAGCCAAAAACAGACTGAGCTACAAGTCTAAAGAAATGTTAAATCTGTATCATATGGATGTAATGATAGTATTATGTATACTATGATAAAGGTAATACAGTAGTCAAGCGAAAGCCTAAACAGATGATGAGGCTGAAGAGTTTAAAAAAAACCCCAGCTAATTACATTATCTGTGTGTTTTTGTTCAGTTACTAATTTCAGGTAGCTTCGTGACGGCTCTAATTTGATCCAGGACTGAGGGGCCGGTGTAGTTGTTGGTCTGAATGGCCTCCAGCCTCTTCAGGTAATCGTTTGGAAGCCCGTTCTGTTCTGCTCCCAGGCACACCACCTTTTGTTGAGAAAAAACATGATATTTAGGCAAAAACCAGAACCTTGCAAGTAACAATTGGAACAAATAATCGCAGCTCCAAGTATGACCTCTCAATTCAAGGAAAAGAACGTATGTCAGGGTTTTGACATATTTCGCATTTCAAAAACCCCTCCTTTCTGTAATCAAGGCCTGGGCCAGCATGAGATTCTCACAGTACCATTACTATGAAAGATTTAAACCAAAAATATGTAACAATGTTTTTTTTCCTGTACAATTTGTTTGGCAACCTGAACAGCACTGTGTAGAGGAAGCTGCAGAGCTGCTTTTAAATCCTTATCATGTTTTATGTTCTACAAATCACAACAATACTATAACTATCTTTTTTTTGGCATTTGGACTAAGATTATTTCCATTTCAAAATCTATAATACTTAGACTTCCTAAATCAAAACAATTTTTTTAAAATCATGAGCTCTTTAATGCCTTTAATCTGTTTAAAAAGACTTTATAAACATACAGGTTTTAATGTTTTGTTTGTCACTTGAACCCCTTAGATCACCTTCAATTTTAGAACCACAGGTCCAGTTTAAAACAATGGCTTAATGTGACCTAGAGGTCCAAAAAGCTGTGAAATGGCTGCTTATACTGATTGTTTTTTATAAATGTGGATTCATGTAGAGGTTGTCACCCAGAAACTCAAAAACCCAAATACTGATGGCTAAAATGTTAAACTTGAGCTACGGTGTGTGGCAAATCAAAGATAAAAGGATGTAAATAATATCTGGATTAATAGCAAATCCTGCTGCAATAAGTTTTATAACAAAAGCTCCTCACATAGTGTCCTGTCTTTGGATCCAAGTTTTAGCAATCTAGTTGTTGATTTAGGGTGAAATTAAAGAAACTGGAGTCAGTCCTCCATTTATTACGTGTACTAAACAATCCCTCAGCATGCTGCAGCTGCCACCATGCTTGACAGTTAAAACTGTTTTTATTCGGTGTTCCAACAAAACAATAATCCCAAACACACTTAAAAACTTCTTTTGGAATAGATAACCAGGTTTTTGTTCAGCTTCTGGAATGGCTATGACTTCAGCCGAATTTAAAAAGTTATTAACTAAGTTTAACAGCTAGCTCCCTGCCAGGAAACCAACCAAATTAAATGGAAGCAGCCATTTCTGATAAAAGTTAAATTTGAGCTGAAAATATACAAGCTTGGTGATTGTTACAAAAAGAGGGTGGTCAAGGTGCAACTTTCAAAGGGACATGGATCTAAATATTTGTTGGGGTAGGTATGCCTGTATGTACAATTTTGACTCTGGTTTAGAGAAAATCTTTGCTTGTGTGTCCCAGTTCTTGTTCATATCGACTTTGACAACCTGGAAGAAACTTCTTGATGAAACAGAATGGCACCAAAATAAAAATGTTTTTTTTCATGTTAGCGTGTTCTTAGGACACCTGTTTGTACTGCGGAGAGGGAGGGCAGGCGTGAAAGTTGTTCATTTGATACGTCCTGCATAGTACCGCACCCTGATCAGTCTCAACAGAGACCTCCAGCGGGGAGTACTCTCCATGCTTCACACCTTCCTGGCTTTAGAGGGACATAAATAGAAAAACCACATGTTGTTGTTTAAACTGCACCAATTTATTGATAAGCTTTTAACCAGATGTGTATATGTATGTCTCACTTGTCTAGGGTTGAGAGGTTTTCATTGCTCAAAGTCCAGACCACACCCCACACCTCTTCGCCTGGAGAGGACTCGATGGTGGCCACTCCACCGTGCCATGCATTTTCTACCTGTTCCTCCCACAGGCCAAAGTTCAGCTTGTAGTCCTGTGGAAACACACATAACCTCAGAAGATGCCAAGCTAACATGAAAACCTGTTATAGAGACTGCAAAAAAGTTTATACTGGGGCAGAGGTTTGCCTTCCAGGAGGACAACGACCCAGAACATACAACAAGAGCTACAATGTAATATTGATCTTAGATCCAAACATGTCCACGTGTTGACCAGACCTAAATCAAGCTGAGATCTGTGGCAAGACTTATAAAATCAATGTCCACAGGTGTTCTCCTTGCAGACCAACTTCGCTTGATCTGCAAAGCTGGGAGAAACATACCTCTAAGCCTTGCAGCTTTAACTGCAGTAAAAGATGGTTCTACAAAGTACTGACTTAGGGTACTGGATGTACGTGCATGTCACCCACAAAACAGACCTGTGAAAATATCTTTTTTTTCTACTTTTCAAAAATTTAATGAAATGATTTGCAAATCATAAAATGTTTTCGAGAACATATAATTATATACAAGTTATATAATTATCTTTGTCCAGGGTTCCCCTGTCGGCTGTGCAGATTTCAACCTGGTATTTGCACTAAAATGTAAAACAGTCAGGCCAATAAAAAAAACAACAAAAAAAGAAACAACTTTAACATAGTTTATTTTTGAGTTTTGCAAAATAAATAAATATTCCACAAACCACAACATATATTTCATACAACATATAATGATAAATGTAGCTTGGACTCGTAAAAATGCCGTGGAATACCCCTTTATTCAAGTCCAAGTCGGATGCCAACTTCAGCATCTTTATAACATAAAGGGTTCGACACATCTCTGATTTTAAACGCATTTCTGTTCAGAGTATAATGAATTATTTTCGATTAGATATATTTGAATATTTTAGACTGGGAACTAGATTTGATTAAATTTAACCTAAATTTATAATAGGAGAGTTAACGAGAGCTTTCACTCCCGATTCCAATACTGACTTCGGCACCTTTCATGGAGAACAAATAAAGAATGGGGGATAGTTTTAGTTTTCTGGGCAGACTGAGGTGTCCCGAGATTAAACAACATGTCAACCACATTTTAGTATAGTTTGTTGTGGGGGGAGCAGTGTAAAAGCTAGTAGCCAGACACGGCTGGTCATCGTATCGCCCGGAAGCGCTCGGTGCTGCGTTCACGTTCTACTTGGAACAGATGCGCCACACTTTCAGTTACCATGACAGTAGTCAACAATACGACAGTAAAAACGACATGCATAATGGTTTACTATAGAAAATACATATGAAATCCTACGTAATTGTCTTCTGCGGTAAAGGCACTGCGAAGAGCAAAAATATTAACGCCATAAAATTCACCCATTTTAATGTACAAACCTTAAGTCGACCAGTCGAGAAGAACACAGCCGAGGGATTCTTCAGTTGGAGTCTTTCCCTCAGTAAGTTGCTCCCAAACGCAAAGTACCTAAAATTACCATCGCTAGCACCTGACATTTCTAAAACACATATATCAATTAGTAAAAAGATGTAGGGCATATAAAGCATACACCACATTAGAATGGTTTCCAACAGGCTTCCAAGGGGAAGTCAACTTGGACCAGGAGAGGGCTCTTTATGGGGGGGCCACCAATGAGCGGCGGCGATGCTAGCACGTCATTTATACAAGCGGTATGGCAAGTCGTTTTAGCATTTCACAGCCTTATATGCGGTTATACATTTTTTTTTTTTTTTTTGAATCTTCAAGAGTTCAAACTGATTTTAATACATTGACTAATGCTTTACCCCAGGGCGGGTGTGATCTTTAAACGTAATCAGCGACATGTCGTTCAGGTTAAGAACTTCAATAGTGAGAAATGTTAAGGAAAACAAAATGTGATATATTAAAATTTGAGAAACGAGTGTTATGACTTTATTCAAATTAGACAAATTAAAGGACTTAGAAAACTTAGTTTTTGAGTAACTCATTTAGTTTATTGACTTGCTTCTAAACGTTTAACTTTACCATTTGAATCAGTGTCCCTGAGTTTTCAGAACAAGCCCCCCAATAAAGAATCCTTGTTTATGTGCAAAAACACTTTATTAAACATTGTTTTGAAAAAGAAAAACAGAAGCTTTGTCTTTTTCATGGTTTTAATGTACAAAAAAAAGAAAGAAAAAAAAAAAGAAACACACTGAAATTCACAAATTGTTTCCTCTGAACGAAAGAAAAAAAAAAAAAAAAAAAAAAAAAAAAATCCTGTACAAACAGTGGGGTGTTGAGAAGGAACTGAAAGACAAGAGGATCATCTCCGTGGTCCACCTCGCCCTCGTCCCCTGCCTCTGCCACGTCCTCTTCCTCTGCCTCGTCCGCGTCCCGCCACTAAAGACACAGATGAACACATTTAAACATAACCCAAAGGAAATGGTGCTAGAATCAAGGTGTAGATTTATTTACACTCAGTCCTTACCAAAATTATAGTACCCTTTAACCCAATAACACATTTTAAGATCAGGCCAACAATTGGCACAATCCAATAAATAAATCATTAAATAACTTTAAAGTTTTATAAATTCTTAAAAAAAAAATAGCCAATTAATAGCTATTAAGTACTTTGTTACTACACTATTTACTTACAAAAAGAACATGTAATCATTTTAGTATTTAATTTTTTCCATCCTTCAGCTGTAACCAGTCAGTGGGCAGCGCCAACATGGTTCTGATCAAAATAACTGATTTCAAGTTGACTTACTCTGCAGGTTTAGCAATAAAACACTAGAGTTTGACAGGTTGGAAAATATTTCATAATAGATCGCATGAAGGGAACCAAACAGTAATTAATATTGAAACTTATAGCTGAACATAAGAGATGCTGAACTGAATTATTTAATCACACACATTGAAACAATTATAAATACATTCAGTTATAAACACATTTTAAATGTTATTTTAATTATGATGTATATAAATATTTAATAATTTCTTATTTGTGGAACTTGGAAGGCTTGAAATTGCAATGCAGACTGTAAAAAATGTCCCAACTAAGTGTTCTATGGTTCACATGTGCAGAAACATGAAATAAATACAAATTTAAAAGGACTGAGAGAACCAAACATAATTAAACCACATCCTAAAGAAATGAACACAAAACAATGTGTGCACACACATACACACGTATTTAAAGTACTGAGGAATTCATTTAGCGCCCTAATAACGCTGAAAAGTGTTTCAGAAAAGATGCATCCACAAAAAACGAAACCCTTTTTTGGAAACAGGCGCCGTGCTGCTTATTGTGGTTAATGGATATAAAATTCACCAATTCATGTGAAAAGAAATAAAGTTAAAGAACAGCGGGGGGGAAATTAGGGACACTACTACATGCTCAAATCAGGCAGTAACTCTTCTTATGGCAAGCTTTCTTGTTCTGAATGCAGTATGCTGGTTATCTAGATATCATTTAAGGTAGAAATAGAAGCTAAATCTGTTATTAAACTCATTAAAAGCATCACTTTGCAGATTACCATGTTTGTTTAGAGTTTTACTGATTCTGCAGTTTTTTGCTTGCAGGTTGCTGAATCCCCTCTCACAAACTGAACACAACGCTGTGAAAACTGTAAGCATTCCTGTCTTTGTTATTGCCTCAGGAAAATTCCAACTGACCAAAAACAAAAAGACAGAAAAGGCTGCTTTATAATTAGAACACGAGCTACAGCAATGGGCCAACAACTAAACACTTCATCTGAAAACTTTCCTTGAACTTCTGTTCATAAAATGGTAACACTGGAGCTCAGTTTCTTTGAAGATGCTGAACCAACATGAACTGAATTTGGCTGCTTTTAACCAAATGCTCTGACAGTCGGTGTGGAAGTTAAAATAAATAACCAATCAGTGGTGTTAATGCAACATTAAAAGCAGACATTGTTTTTTTTTTGGTTGGCTTTCTCACCTGCTTCTCTCTTCTTGGATTTGATCTTCGGCTCGATGTCCACCAGCAAGGTGTCCAGAGGCAGGCTGTCTGGCAGGATGAAGTAGCGGATGTTGTTGCCTCGGATGCTCAGCGACTCGAGCTGAGTGGGCTCCCTGTTCTTCAGGGTCATCTTCACCGCCTTCAGGTGGGTGTTCATGCTCACATCAACGCCTACAAAAAGAAGAACAATCACTCATGAAGCAAAGTTAGTGGCAATACCCAGCAGTCAAAAAAAAAACAAAAAAAAAAAAACAACCCCCCCCCCCAGCTGCGTGTTCTGATCTAAAATCAATAACTTAATAAATAAAACCCACAGATAAGTTGCTGGGTAACTGATGATGCTTTCTAACGATGAAACGATGGCGTTAGGACAAATCTAAACAAAGCAGATCTGTGCAGATGTACCTGGGAGGCCATAAACTGCCTGAAATGGCACCTATTTAGAATTACTGCTTTTTAAATAAGTAATAATTGAACCATCACAGTTTAATGTCATAATTCAGAGGTTATTGTCATTTGAAATGTTTCATATTAACCCAAACCTAACTATGTCTGCAGAAAAGTCCTGCAGCAAAAAATTCATTTTAATAATTAGTTATTACACAATAGCTAAATTATATAACCGGTTTAAAAAAAAAAAAAAAAAAAAAAAAAAGTACGTTTTGTATTAAAGTTTAGTGCTTATGGCTTGCAGAAATAATTCGAAAAAACAAATGTTTTTTAAAACTGAATCAATGTTTTTGCACCTGTATCTGCACCCATGGTTGTATCGCTTTGTCAGAAGAGTAATAGTTAAAAATTCAGACAGTGTCAAGCTGATATTTCAGGCCAAATCACTTCATTAGGCTAACAATTCTTTATTACCAGCAAATGAGCCCAGTTGACATTGTTCATGCAACGGTTCTTAAAGAATCCAGCAATGTCACTGGGCTGGGACTACAGGTCATGATAAAGGACTCACTCGTACAAAAACTGTAAGCAAGCAGCTGAAACATCCTAAAGAAGACAATATGACAAATTTCAGTACAAAATCCTGATTTTGGTCTATGAAGAGAAGTAAATTGGCTCCAAGTAACTCCACGGGCTCCCATTAGATTACACTGGTCTTCTGATTGTCTCTTGATCCAGACTGAATTAACATGACAAGAAACCTTTCTATGCGATGAAAGCTGCTCAAGTTGACTTCTAAATATGAGTGCGACTGATGCTGCTGGAAGGTTTAGAAGCACACCTGAAAACATTATTATTTTCTAGTTTGTTTGTTTTTTTCTGTTCACTTCTACTGTGTTTGATACAACTTTGATTTGTGCTCATTTTTACTTGTGCTTTTAAAAAAAATGCAGCTTTATATTATTTTCATGCAGATTTCCAGTGATTGATTTGGCTTATTGGGTCTAACAATCAAAGTTTCTGACACTAAAAGATGGGACATGGAAACGGTCCTCAACACACTTGGCTCTCAGATGTAATTTTCTTTGAATAGGAGTATGCTATATTTAATAACTTCACAGTATTTTGTGCATTTTGTTCTTGGTTTTGTTTTTATGTTTTTAGTTTTCTGTAATCTACATGACTCGGCTTGCCTGTCACTTTGCTGCTGGTACACCTGAATTTCTGCACTGGTGGACAATAAAGGTTATTTCTATTCTCTTACCTGTGATGGTGCCATGAACCTGGGTGCCATTCTTTAGTTCAATGGTGACAGTCTCATGGCTGAGCTTCATCAAAAACCTGTGGACAGCATTACAGGTCGGTTACAACGATCTCTGGCCTCAACTTTTTAATACACCTGCATTATTTGGACTGATGTTGTTGATCCTAGCATTACCCTTAGCTTGTTAGCCTGTATTGTTAGCTACTGGATGTTGTGTTTAGTTTTTAGCCCTACAAAACCCGAAATAAACACAGACTATCAATTTATTTTAACAGCTAAACAAAAAAACAACGGAATAAACTCAATTTTTATAGCTATAGATCACGCGAAACGAAAAGAGACAACGTTAATTAGTAGATCAATGCTAGCGTACACTGGGGTCAGCCTAAAGTAATAAAACCCGCATGCAGCCAGTTTGCGGGTATTATAACTACAGCGGAATCAGAAGTCTCTGTGAAATCGTTGGACCATTTGATTTGTAACACCGCTTAGCCTCCATTCATTAGGAAGTTCTTCCCGCCTCTTCACCGTCGATCCGTTTCTAATCTTAACCCATCCGTGTCCATCGGCTCGATTCTCTCATCTCACGTCCCCGCACTCGTTAAATAATGGACCCCCTCTGCCGCTTACCTGACTAGTTTCATGGTGGTGGCAACCAGCAGAGAGAAATCCTCCACTGAAGAGAAAAATTATGGCGATCGAGTGAAAACACAGGCCGCCGTTTTGTGTCGGAGAAACGTTCAGGGATATGACGTCATCTAGTAGCGGCTGAGAAAAGAAGAGATTCTGCGCTACTGCCGCCTAGTGGTGGAAGGATGAACACAAAAAGGTACAAATTCACAAGTCTTAACTATAATTTGCTACATAGGTCCTTATCATGTAGAAGTAAATTAGAGTTTAACCCTAGAATGAACAGGCGGATATACGTACTAAAAGTAATTAAAAACAATTTGATTAACTGACAGTTTCATATTTTTTAAGAACCTCTATCAGTTCATCAGTTACAACAGTGCCTTGCAATAGTATTCATACCCAATTATTATTTTTCATTTTATTTCATTAAAGTCATAACCTTCAGTGTATTTTGTTGGGATTGTATGCATATAGTAACACAAATTAGCACATTACTATGAAGTGTAAGAAATTTTATACATGGTTTTCACAATTTTTGGACACATAAAAATATGAAAACTGCAATGTGAATCCATATTCAGACCCCTTTACAATAATACTCCCTAATATAATCCAGTGTAAAAAACTTGCTTGAGAAGTCATGTAATTTGTTGAGTCTGTCACCGTGAACACTCCCCATGGTAAAACACAAGTGGAGGCACATCATGCTGTGGGGATGCTCTAATTCAGCAAGGAAGATGGAAGCCAGTTAGGGGTTGACAGTTCTATTTAATTTACTTTTAAAGGATTATATTTTAAAAATCAATGTTTTGTGAGGTCTAGCTTTACACAAAACGCTTTATGCCAAACTTTGTTTTTTTTTTATTTTTGGCCACAAATGACATTAAATGATGTGTGCAATATCTTGTTAGCTTTAGTGTTTAGCAACACTAAATCCAATGCAAGTTTAATTTATTGAGCTGAAAAATCTGTGTAGTAGCTTTAATAAGGAGCTTTTTTTTTTTTTTTGACAGACACGCTTTACTGACGGTTTTGAGGATCAGCTTAAAGATTAGAAATATCTCACATCTTCTGTCAGATGTGTTAGTCACCTAATCATCTGATGTATAGTTGTTTGACCCAGTATCTTTTCTCCTCCACTTCCTCAGTCTTTGCGTGTTTGTTTTTTACAGCAGCCTTTCAGTGACTCTTTAAAGAAATGTTTAGCATATGTCCACACCAGTGGTGGTTCGAGACTAAATTCACCAGGGAAGGCAAGGTGGGACCAGTGTTTGTTATAGGGACACAGAACAAAAGAATGAAAAAAAATAATTTTAAACAAGAACGGAGAGGAACCACACATGATCACATGTTTGACCTGATTACATTCTTGCAGCTGGTGAACTCCAGGAAAACACAACAACTCATTTTCAGTTCTTTTTATTGAGTAAACTCTGCACTGACACTTTCACTTGTAGATTTGGCCACACATCAAACCTTTCTTGAGACCAGGCGGGAATGTATCGAGTAAAATCAATAAGAGTGCAGTTTCTATCTTTTCTTCCTTAATTTATTGAGTTGTTGATTCAGCGCAATAAATCAAAAATACAGTGTGAGGGGCACCAAATGGCACTGGACAATTATTCAACACAAACAACCATCTTCTATGTTAAAAGAAAAAAAACAAAAGTAATCATTCCTCCACCTGCCAACGATGCTGGCGTAAAATGAAGACTCCAGGTTCAGTGCTTCCACCGTTCAACAATGTAAGCCAAAACCAACCTGTAAGTGTGCCGACCTGTAATCTGAAACGTTTCGGCTCACACCGCTTCCTCTAACATCCCAATAATCTTTCTAAAAAGCAGAACTGAGCCGTTTCATTTAGAGTTTTTAAAAACAAGCTTTAAATCCATACCATTCATTGTAAATGACAGCTGTAGAGGGAAAAAACACTAAAGCTGCATCAGATCTTGAACCATGAAAGTTTTGATTAAAGCACCAAAGCATCTCTCACCACAGCAGGCAGTGTTTGAATCTCCTGTAAACATTACAGCAGGGCATACATAATGTAACGTTCTAGCCTGAGTGAATGAAACAAACTAATTTAAACATTCAGATAAACTCATTGTAGTGTAAAACCTCCTAAAAACTGCCTGGGATGCACGGAAATCCACCTCGTCACTGTGGGGCTCATTTAGGAGAAATGTGGATTAAAGCGGTGCGTCCTCCATTTTCTTTCAATAAAATCTTTGCTCTCCAGGTTTAAAAAGTGAAAGCTATAATAAATATCAACAAATACAAGAAAAAGGCACACAGACCAAAAAAAAAACTCTGGCCTTAACTAGAAAGAAGATCGTCTCTGTGTTAATTAATAAAAGGATAAATTACAGTAAATTCCCAACCCAGCACACTGTACCAGTCATCAGCTATGGAGCAGATATGATCTGCTTTCATTTACAGAACGTTAACCATTACTTTGTCTCAGATATAATGTGCAAAACTCTTAAATCAAGCAGAACATATTAAACTAAGTCACTTGATGGATTTCTCCTCATCTAAATGTCAGAGGAAAACATTGCATTTCATGACTTGTTGTAGTGTGATTTTTTTTTTTTTTTTTTACAAGTTTCAGCTTCAAAGTTAATAATGAGCCTAATTAAATTACATATCAGCAAATAAAGCAATGCATGTTATTCCGCCATCTTAACATGACAGCGAAAAACGCTTTGGTAAAATAACTTCCTTAATCATTTAACATTATGTTGTTTTTTAATTTTAATTTATTTGAAACTTGCCTCGCTGAAAACGCTACAAATGAAATGATCATATATATTTGATAAAGTAAATTAAAGCGGAATGTGTTAAGTGAGATTTACTTTGAAATTATGGACCCAAATAAATTTTAGAGTTTTGCAAACAAAAATTGCGAGCCAACTTGAGTTAAATACAGCTTCGGTCAGAGGTTTACATAAACACATCATGATGTCCTATGACTGTCATATTAATTTGGGGGATTCATGAATTTATTTCCCCATTTTTACAGGGGAAAATCATAACATAACACAAGCTGGGTGAATTTTAAAAACAAAAATTGGGTGGACACGTTTGAATTTATTGTAGATTTCCTTCAACTCAAACATGAACATATTTTTACTAATATTTAGTTGTAATTTTTAGATAGTTGCACCTTGCCTGAATGCGTTTTCTAGCCATCCACAAGCTCGCTACTATTTGACTGCATTTCTCATCAGAAATGGTTTCGCTAACTCAAATTAGTTGTCCAGAACACACTTTGCTTTTCGGCCCATAAAATTTTAAATTTGCTGTTTGGGGTCATTTGCCTCGTAGGAACATCTGATCCAACCCGACCCAAACCGTCAGACAGCAGCAAGTCTGTCAGCATGTTTAAGAACAACCCTGGACCCCGAGAATCATATGAACCGGAAACTCAGTGTTTAAGCTTCACATCGCCACAGACACAGAGGATGCTGACAGAGAAAGAAGTACTTGCTCTTCTTCTGCTGAAATTCTGCCTTTAGGGGAAAAGAAAATAATTTCAGACCAGACAGTGACTGAGGTAAATCAGTCACAATGACAAGAAATATGTTTGGAGGAGTCCAGATGAGGCTTTTACCACACCTACTGGTAAGCATGGTGGTGGTAGTATCATACTGCGAGTCTATTTCACTGCCAGTGGCAGTGTATGATTAAAAACTGAGTCAGTAAGTTAGCTGATTTAGTTGAATGGTACCGTTTCATTTCTGATTAAACAAAACAGCCAAAAACTTGTTGATGGCTACAAAAAAAAAACAAGGAGATGCATCTTGCCAAGGGACCTCGAACTAAATATTGGGGTGTATGTATATATTTGAGCCTGTATGTACAAGTCTGACCATGTTGAGAAAATCTCCAATAAATTCAAACTCAGTAATCTAATTCATAAAAAATAAAAAATAAAAAAAAAAAAAAAAGCCCCAAAAGTCATTCTAAAGTGGAAAATAAATAAATACATCAATAAAAGCCCCGAATAAATGACACTGATCTCCATGATGAGTGGATGTAAACTCCACCCTTCTCCAGATGCACTGAAATGATCTTTCATCTGAGATGGTCAGCTGAAGTGCCTTTGAGCAAATCCCTCCCCAGTGAGGAGGGGTCAGCCTTTAAACATCCCTGCAGCAGAAACACAACAGTACAATGTAAGAGTGATGCAGGAGCGATCAGTGTGTTGGCACCAAGAACAGGCACGGGAATCTGAAGTTAGCCCCTCTGATTGTACGGCGCACCCATCGGGCTCCGGGTTTACAGCAATCATCTGCAATCAAGCAGTTAATTAATCAATCGGTCAAGTGTTAAAACATGAGGCAAGTTTGTATTGCAGCACCAACACTTCGTCCTTAAACTGAGGAAATAAATATGAGAAGCAGGAGGATAAATAATATTTATAATAAAAATAAAACCATGGTTTACGTGTTCTGATATCAACGGCTTTTCTTTCGCGTAATCCGAAACTTATTTGTTTTCGTGAATAATTTGTCGTCTGTTTCTGGAGCAGACGAAAAGCACTTAAAAATGTCCAACCTGTGTGTGACATCATCTTTAAATACAGTATGGTACATCCGGTAAACACTCCTCCTCTCCGCGCCATTTGCTCGCCGCCGTCACACCAAGTGTTCCTGCTCCTCCCACTCCTCCGACGACCCGCCCCCCTCGAGCTGCAGGACAGCGTCTGCTTCCCCCTCTGCGGCTGGGTCGGCGTGAGCGGGACCGCTCCCGCGCTGGCTGTGTGACCGCGGGTGTGTGTCCTCTTCGTCCAGCGACAGGTCTGACACACACCCCGCGTTCACACCCTCCTCTCTGACGTCTCTGTTTTCCAGCTCCAGAGAGCTGGGCCTCTTCGGGACCTCGCCGGCGCCGGCTTCAGGCTCGCCCTCCAGGGGCTGCCAGACCGGGGCGGTGGTCCCGTCCCTCTCGGCCTCGGTGTGTGTGTCGGGGGAGGAGTCCGTTTCAGTAGTGGGCGGGGACGGAATGAGAGCCAGATTCTGGGGGTTGTTCTGGGGGTTGATGTTGTTGTTGAACCAGGCCATGATGTTGTCCAGCAGCTGAGCGCTCGCTGTGGGGTCCAGAGCCTGCAGGCTCTGAGGGTCGCTGGGGGTGAAAGGGCCCCCAGGCGGAATAACCGGGGAAAGCAGCAGCTCTGGCTCCAGCTCTGGTGATGGGAGGCACAACTGGACAGGAGGCTGAGGCTCGGACCTGGGAGGGTGGTCCAGAGCGTAGGTGGAAGGATGTTCTGCGCTGTAGGAGCTACCTGGCTGGTAGGAGCAGTCCGCTTTGTCATGATCCCGGTTAAACAGCCCAGGATGGGAGGGGTTATGAGTGCAATCCAGTGCACAGGAGGCAGTGTGTTCACTCTGAGCTGAGTAGACAGAGGAGCTGCAGTAGCTCTGCTCTTTGCTGTCATGGTGGGGATCTGTGATGGGGATGTGATCCAGCACATGTGGCGTGGATGTGTTCTGGTCTTGTCTATGGCTGCAGTCGCTGTAAGGAGCAGAGAGCGCGCTGCGGCTGTAGGCGGCGTCTGTGTCCATGTAAGGAGTGGTAATGTTTCCCAGTTTCATAAGGCTGTCTCCCAGCTCCAGCAGCTCTGCGCTGAGAGTGGGAGGAGGCGGCGGCAGGGGGAGGGAGCTCAGTACGGATGGCTGCGAGGTGGAATCTGTCCTGTTCGGGGGTCGCGGAGGATCCAGGAGGGAAGTGGGGAAGGAGGGGCCTCGGGCTCCTGGAGGATCCTCCATGCTGAGGGAGTGCAAGGCAACGTCAGCCAGATCCCCTGCGGTGCCCGACCTCCTCTCCTGTCCTCTGTCCAGACTGAGCTCCAGCTCTGCTCCTCCGTCCAGGCCCTGCTCTCTCCGGGACTCCTGGAGCGACAGCTGGATGGCGAGGAGGATGTTCGGGTCGTCTTCGTCGAGGGAGCCCAGGGCTCTCCTGCGACCTTCAGTCCTCTCTGTGGGATCTGAAACAAAGAGCAAAAATATCAGAGTAGAACGAGGCCTGCGCCGCTCGACTGGATTAGAAATCGATCCGAGTGATCGCGGCATGTGTGCGCTTCGATCAGACCAGATTGATGGAGCAATAAAGTAAAATCCTATTTGCTGGCTGTCTGCTGCCCTGATATATAGAGGCAAGAATGGAAGTTGCATGACTATTCCTCAAAATCAGAGATAATAAACAATTGCGAAAAGTGCAGAAGATTTAAGCTTTTGGTTGTGAACTATACAGAGCTTTGCAGAAATATTTACGCCTCTCACCTTTTCACATTTTGTCACATTAAAACCATTAACCTCAGAGTATTTGATTTGGACTTTAAGTGTTAGAATAACACAAAGGACTTCAAATGTGGAGGTGGGGGTGTGGGGAATCTTTCAACACAAGAAACTGGCCTTTATGGAGTGATGTGAAAAAAGCTCTCGTTGAAAGAAAGTCGTAAAAAGTTTCATTTGCAATTTTCCGTGCGTCTAGAAGACATATCTAACAAACAAGATGCTCTGGTTAGATGAAACCTTAAAATTGCCATCTGTGGCAGAAAATCACCTAAAACTACACCATCACCATGGTGAAGCATGGAGGTGGCAACATCATGCTGTGGGATGATTTTCTTCAGAAAGATAGAGAAGCTGGTCAGAGCTGATGGGAGGGTGAACAGAGCGCTAAATACAGGACAGTTCTGGCAGAAAACCTGTAAGAGGCGGCAGAGGACTTGAGCTGGGGTGGGGGCTCGCCTTCTAGCAGGACAGCGACTCTAAACATCCAGCCAGAGCTCAATCCAGCTGAGAATGCGTCACAAGACCTGAAAATTCATGTTCGCAAATGTTCTCCATTCAATCTGACTGAGCTTCAGCTATTTTACAAAGAATATTGGAAAGCAAAGGTCAGTATTTTTATGAGCAAAGCTTCAAAAGGTGAATTTTAAGTGTTTACTCTGGAAGCCTGAAAACAAATGAACAAAAAAAATTTCAGATTTTTATTTCTAAGAAAATTTTTGAAAACCACAAATAATGTTCCCTCTACTTCACAATTATGCACTACTTTGTACTGACATTTAACAACAACAATAATCAAGTACATCTTGTGGTTCTATGTGACGAATTCAGGTGAATAAAATGACACTGTATAAAGTGTTAAAGCTACTGCTGGACCTGCGTTATCACTTCTCCTGCTGGTCTCCGGCGTGTTGCTGCTGCTTCTGAGGTTGTGCAGACTCAGCATGTCTCCTCTGCGACGTGGTCTGTGTCTACGCCGGTACTGGATGTCAGCATAATCCTGCAAAGAGCCATCGCGTTACCCCATTACAAACCGGCTCAGAACAGGTGCCTCATAAAGTAGTTCATAATGAGCAGGTGTGCAGCCGCAGGGAACAAAATATAGGCCATGCATTTGCACATTATGCCAGAGAACTATGGTACGTTACCTGCGACTGTCTCTCTCTGTGATCTCCTGCTCCCAGTACAGAGTGACGGCTTCCCATCTTAACACACATAAGCACACTATGTCAGCTGCAGTCATGCTTTAGGAGGACCTCATGCACCAGCAGGTCAGTAAAGATAGGTTTAGGAAGCATGAATGGAGAAGTTTAGCTGAACAAAAATGTAAGCGTTTCACTGTGTAACAAAAGCAGGCGTTTTTGTAACTACCTCAGGTGATGCAAAGCCAAGGTACTCCCAGTCCCATGATCCTCCAGGGTAACTGAAATACACACACAGATTTATATCCAGTTTCAGACTTAAATGGTTCATTTCAAAATAGGAAAGTTTGATATGAATTATAGCCGATATTTCTAGGTGAGAGGCTTTAAATATTAAAAAAAAAAAAAAAAAAAAAAAAAAAAAAATCCAAACAATCCCCCTCAAAAATAATTAAAAAAAAAAACTGGAAGAAAGAAAGAACAAGGAAGGAAGGGAAATAGGACACGAGGGAGGGAGAGAATGCACAACAGAGGGCAAGACTCAAGGAAGGAAGAAAGGATATAAGGAAGGAAAGCAAGACATAAGGGTGAGAGGAAGGAGAGAACAAGGAAAAGAGGGAAGGACACAAGTAAGGAAGTGATGAGTGATAGAAGAAAGAAATGACACAAGAAAGCATTTGATGTAGGACACAGGAAGTAGGAAGAACTGCGAGAAGAAAGGACAACAAAAAAAAAGGGAAGTCGGACACAGGGGGAAAGGAATGACAATGAAGAAAGGAGTAATAGAACAAGAAAAGAAGAAAGGAAGGGCACAAGAAAGAAGAAAGAATCGAGAACTAGGAAAGTAAGAGAGGAAGGAGATAATGATAAAAGGGAGGAATAACACAAGTAAGGAGGGAAAGAAGAGCACAAGGGAGAAAAGAAAAGGAGGAAGAAAAGAAGGACAATCCAGAAAAGAAAGGAAGGGTGGACACTAGGGAGGGAGAACAAAAGTCAGAAAAAAAAGGATGGATGAAAGGAGGGAATTGAGGACACAAGGAAGGAAGGACACAAGAAATTAAAGGAGGAGGGACAAAATAAGGGAAAGAAATGAAGAAAGTTAAGAAGAACAGAAGATGTATAAGAGGAAGGAAAGAAAGGACACAAAGATGCAAGGACTGAAAGAAGAACACAAGCATTTAGACAATAGGAAGGGAATAAAGACTCGAAATCCAAACATTTTTCCATAAATTTTTCTCTAAATTTCCTTTTCCATATTTATCCAGGCCTGGAAAATATTGCAATCAAATTCCAGAGTTTTCCAGACTGTGTAGCAGCTCCTTGTCCAGTGAGTTTAAGATCAAAGCAACAAGAACACCACTGGTGATGCGCAGATTATTTTGCTTACTTCCTGCGGGGGGGGTCAGGAGAGTCGTTTGGAGCGACACCGCGGGCCACAGATGCCAGGAACTCCTGCCTCTTCTGCTGCACCAGCCGCGCTGCGCTGATTATCTTGTGCCGCGGCGTCCTGAGGTACGGCCGGTTCACTTTCTGAGCCAGATCCTCGACCACCATCTCCAGGTCCGTCTGAGGGAGACAGAGAAACAGGATGAGGACCCCCCCCCCCGTTCCAAAAATCTCTGAAAGGGTTCTTGTTTTGAGTACCTGCATGAGTTCAAATATCTCCTTCTGCGTGCTGCCCTGCTGCAGAAAGAAACCGTATGGGTAAGAGCACTTCAGCACGCGGCGCGTCTTCAGCAGCTCAGTCACACCGTCCTCAATAAAACGGGTGTCTGGAGGAGTGCCCTCACCTGGAGCCGAAAGGTTACACTTTTACTCAAGAACGTTCATCCAGCTGGTGCTGCTATATAGACAGGATACAAATACGAAGCATAGTTCTAAGACCTACGGCTAATAAAGGCTCTGCTCAGCTGCTCCATCTTCTCTTTAGCCGTTTTCAGCAGCTTCTGCTCCAACTGACCCACAGATATGGAAAAAACATGTAATGTCCATGTAACAAACATGAAACACAACACGTTCCTCAGGGAGCAAACTGTTAAAATGTGTGTTCAATACCTTGTAACTGTGTTCATGGTTCTTGAAGCGAGTGTAGTAGTGCATGAAACGGTCCAGCTCCTGGAAACTTTTGTGCTTCTTTTCTGCCTGGAAAAGTATGAAAATACATAAAAATTCTCAATCTCACTCAGGATTTATAGTAAATGTATACAATGCATTCAATTCTGTGAGGAATTGGACATTAGGTCCCACTGACATTGGATTTGGACCAGGATCTCCAAGAACGTTTGAATGTTGCTGGATGGTGGGAAAGCAAGCATGACACTACTGCGCTCTTCGTACTCAGTTCCTGATTATTCTACACAGAATACTACCACCACTGGCATCACATTCGAACTAAGATAGATTTTTCTGTAAAAATAGTTACTATATGCATAGTTTTCTTGTAAAAATTGGAGGTTTCTGCACCACCACCACCAGTTTCAGCCTTGCTGTGGAGGACTTAATGGGATTTCTTCACCGTGCACCGTTGAGCATACTTTGTACAATATCTTTAATGTGGTGTAATGGTCAGATTATCTCTTGGTGAGAACAAGAAAGAATCATGCACATGTTTTTCTTTTTCACTGACCCCAGTCAGCTGATCAACACAAGGCTTTGAAGCCTGAAGCTGCTTATTCGCCATGTTGGCCCATTTTAAAACTGCACTATAAAACCTCATGATTGTTCATTCTCCCATCTAAATAAAGTTCCAGAGCTCGTCTTTCACAGCGTCAGAAATTGTGGTGGGAATCTTTAGGTGCTAGACAAATCAATTCAGATAGCTAAGATGCGATTATAAATCGATTGGTGATGTAAAACTGTTTTTCTTTTGTTGCAGCCTGCACGACCGTAAGATGTGATTCACATCCCAGCCGTGTCGAGTAAAGTGCTACGACAAGTGACTTGTAGCACAGCCAGTGCTATGTGGGCATAGTTAGCAACTGCCCAGTGTGGTTAGCGCTGCTTCAGCTTCCCTTATGACCAATCCACGATCATGCTTGCCATCTACACATTGTGGTTTAGACATCACTGATCCCACTAACACACTTAATGCTACACTAAGGACTCAGGGGTGCCGTCACCAGAATAATAAACCACACCCATGAGCTTGCAAAGTTTTGTGCATGCTCAAACTCTCGCGACGCATTGCGAGTAACAGAAAGAACACAATAATCTTAATGCTCACCAGAAGACCCTGTGAGAGTGTACCGACCATCCACATCTTTTCTGATCTTTAATGCGTTAGTGCACTCTTAATCTGGTGTGGGAGAAGCCTAAACAGATCTTTTTAAATGGGTGACAAGTTATTGTTTTGCTATTGCAGGTATAAATATGAGAGTGGATGTATACTATGTAAAGATAAACCCTATATTATGCTACTGAGAAGTGCATTGAAGGAGCGTTTAAGAGTTTTTTTTTTCTTCTACCTCGACAGTCATCTCTTTGGACTGCTCTTCGAGCTGCTGAATGACCTCATAGCGAGTACAACGATAGTAGCCTCCCGTGGACGAGCTGTGTTTCTTCCACTCCTCCAGGCATATCCAACAGAAGTCATATTTACACTGCGTGGAGAGAGAGAAGGGGAGCAGGGTTTGTTTCATACAGGATTCCCCCCAAAATTCCCGAGTTCTCCAGACTAAAATTTACAAAATTCTAGACTGCCAAGTTCATTTTATAAAACAAAATACTAAAGTTTGCTCTGACATGATGGCAGATATTTCTACAGTGGGGCTTTAAATATGGAATGTAGAAAAACCACAGGGAGGGACGAAGTAAGTAAACAAGGAAGAAAAAAGGAAATGAAGGAAGGAAGTACACAAGGAAGAAAAATGAACGGAAAAAAGGAAGGACATGAGGGAGGGATCGAGGAAGGAAAGATAAACACAGGGAGAAAAGATAGAAGGAAACTTACGAGGAAGGATGGACACAAGGAAGAACACAAAGAAGGACGAACTGAAAGGAATGTCACAACATTTAGACAATGCAGGGAATAAAGTCTGGAAATACAATTTTGCTCTCTACTCTTATATTGTTTTTTCCAGACCTGGAAAATACTGAAATCAAATGCTAGACTTTTCCAGACTGTGTAGGAACCCTTTTTATAACCCACATAAACAGAGTCGTAAACTCTCATCATACAATTACTAAAAACATGTCGATAAATGACAAGGCAGATAAGAGATTGTGCAGCTTACTTTGGCACATTGCATGTGGTTGCAGCCCTCATTCTTCTGGATGGGCGACTTGCAGTTGGCACACGGTTTGGAGTTGGTCAACAACCACAGGCAGTTAGCGGCATCCTCGTAGGCCTCACTCACTCCTGCCACTGTGACAAAATAACACATTAGCAACATTTCTGCTGTCCAGCACCAGCATTTAGGCAATCAATCAGCAAATGTCAGTGACCTTAACACCTGCCAGACTGTTAAAGAGATATATTGGAGACTTCCTGGTGGGAAGATCTGACAGCTGCAGTAAACAGACTTGGTGTGGTTCTGTTAAAATGATTCCTGGTAACTGAAAGTTCCTGGAAAAAAAGGATGGGCTTACATTCCTCGGGCTTCATCTCTGTGACTTTCTGGAGCCAGTTCCTCCACATCTGACAATCACATGGCTCGTGGGCTTCACCGAGGCATTCCCTGCAGACATGGAGGGTAATAAACAGAACTGAGCACAGAGAAATAAGATGAACCACCATAAAACTGGCTTGTTACTTTAAAATACAAAACAAAGAGGGGAAAATGGGTCACATTACAAGCTTAAATTTTCTGTTCTGCATTTGGCCTTTCTAACTAGGTTAAAACAAGTTCTGGGGACTCTTTGTGTTTATCCATGCCTGTAGAATAATAAATCGTGGTGTTTACCAGCAGAACAGGTGACCCTTGCCACAGTCAACAGCTGGGGATGGCAGCAGGGGGAAGCTGTGGGGGTCGCTGTCTCCAGGGCCCGGTCTGGTGAGCCTCACCGCTCGCTCACACCGAGCCGCGGGACACCAGCGGATGGATGGATTGTTTTCCACGAAGGCCTGCAATACAGGCAAGCGTGGGAGATTAAAAAGAAAGAAAGAAAAGAGATAAGCGCGCGATAAATATTGGAAAACAGAGAAGAAAAGGTTACACAATACTTTAAAAACAAACACAAATTCAACATAAAATGATTACTTCTGATTTCAATGATGATCTGAACATTGTGTTTCTACCTTGATATCAAACTGCAGGTACCGCTGGTCCATCTCTCTAGAAACCACGCTCTCGATCACATGCACAGGTACCAACTGGTAACACTCGTAGGCAGGGCAGAAGATATTGTGAGCATCACCTTCCTGAATCTTTACGTTGAGAAACCTGAATTAAAAGTCCAGCAAAAAGTAAAAACTGAGTCGATTTCGCTACACAAACATACAGGTCCAAACTGGAACGAAGGGCCTTACCCCTCCCAGCAGGATCTGCAGAACTCATGACCGCAGGACATGTCAATCGGGTCTTCAAAGACTGAGATGGAGCAGAGACAGATGCCGCACTGCAGGGAGCACACATATAAAAGTCGCAATCAGTAGTTGTTTTAACTACCAGGATCTTATCCATATAACACAGTCCTGTTAACCTTAAAACAACACTGTTCAATTCATCTTCTAATGAACTGGATTTTCATTTCTAATATAAAGTCATTGGATGCAATGCCTTCACATTGTATTATTCACATTTTTCATTTTGTCATGTTGTTACCAAACGCTTCTAAGTGTTTTATTGGGATTATATGTGATAGAGCAATTTAAAGTGGTACATAACTGAAGTGGAAGGAACAACTATACATGGTTTACAAAGTCTTATAAACAGAAATCTAAAAAACTGAGGAGAACATTAGTACTTAGCTCATCTGAGTCAATAAATCGATCATTCATTCATTGCCCCTACCACATTTAGGTCTAGACTTTGAGTAATCCATTTGAAGACATAAATATGAGCTAAACCACTGCATTGTAGCTCTAGCTGCATGTTTTGGGTCGTTCCTCTGCTGCAAGGTGAACCCCTGGCCCAGTCTAAAGTCTTTTGCAGCCTTGAGGAAGCTTTCTGAAGGATTTACCTCGACCTTCCCAAAACCTCTGACAAGCATCCTTGTAGCAGAAAAAACATTCCCACAGCATGATGGTGCCACCACCATGTTTAACCACATGGATAAAGCTCTCCTTTTGCAGCCTGGTGGATTGCCCTAGCGCCCTCCCACTGGGCTTAGCAAGTTTTCTGGGGGAACTCTGGGTTGTTTTGGATTTTATTTAGGGCCTGCAAACAAATAAGTTCCACACTTTTCAGAATCTGTTAGAAAAAAAGGTTGAAACATCATGTATCATTTTCCTGCCAGGCTACAACTACTTTGTGATGGTTTATTACAAAAAAAATCTAAATAAAAAGCAATGAAATTAGTGTTTCTACTGTGAGTAAATGTGAGAAAAATACTTCAAGAGGAATGAATACAACTGTGCAGGACTGTGTAAAGAGTTTAAAATTTGAGATCAGACAACTTTCACAACAGCTTCAGCTCAGTCAGATGTTCAGGTAGATACATGAGTTGCAATGAATTTACAATTTAAACTTCCTCAAAAACCAACTACAGTCGACCTAGGCCTAATGTTTTTGTGAAAGTACAAAAAAAAAAAAAAAACAGAAGAGACGTTGCAGGAGAGATGGTCTATCCACTTCTTTCACCTGCTACTACCAAACCAACAACATCGATGACACAAATTCACTCTTCCTAATAGGATGCAAAGGATTGTTCCCATTGTATCCTACCGAACTCTCCTGATTTCTCACCGTAGCCAGGCCCTCCTCTCCTGGTGTGAGGCAACTGTCGGTGGGGGAAGTAAGGGTGAGCGTTAGAGGTGAGCGTGGGGTCCTAGGAGTGCGAGGAGACGGCAGGGTGTCCCAGGCGTTGTAGCCGCTGGGTGGTGGGGTGGGCATGGTGACCCCAGAGCGCTGGCAGCAGCCTTCAGCATCAGACATCCAGGCTTCCAGAAGCTTTTCTCTGTCCCAGTCTGAGAGAAAGACAAGAAAAAAAAAAAAAAAAAAAAAAAAAAAAAAAAAAAAAGGCTTTACGCCGTCATTATGGAAATATAAATTAAAAATATCAACTTTCGCTGAGTGAGAAACACACCATGCGCTCGAAGCAGGGCTTCAGCAGTGAAAAGTGGAGCTTGCAGCATGTCTGCTGTCTCTACAATCAGCATGTCCTTCAGTCGGCGCAGATCCTGAATCTTCAGTCCCTCGTAAGGCTTGAAAGACAGAGAGAGCGTGAAATATACAGGTGAAAAAAGTTAAAAGAATGAGGTCAGCCTTTATCAAACATGAGAAAAAAAACTAGACTGCGATAAAACTAGGAAAGTGAAAAAGATCATGAGAAAGGGACGGATTTGTGGGGAAGAGAAGGTGGGGGTAGTTGTGGTAGTGGGATGGAGAGATTAGGTATTAGCATGGATTTGGCTGCAGGAATAAAGATCACACTGGTATCTGTTGGCAGCAGCTGCTGCTGCTATACAACTGTGCTGGTCCCCCATATGCAAGGAGGCTGAGAAACAGGATGAGAGGTCTTGCATGTGCATGCAGTTACTAAGAACCACTAAGCTGTGACCTTTTTTAAGGAATAATTGCCGTAAAGACACACAATTCTGTTGATGAAGTAAAACGTTTACATTAACAAGCAGGGAAGCGAAAACTAATGCGAGAGCTGCCATACATTTTGGACAAGTCTACACTTTGTTTGTTCTTAGGCGGCTTGTTACTTTAACTTGTCCTCACTGTTTATAGCATGTAGCCCGAGAGTCTGCAATCTTTGTGATACTGATCACTTTTTGTGCTCCAAATTCCTCTAGAACTGCAATAACCTACTTTGCCTTTAGAAAATCTTCCCATGTCATGTTACTGACATAATAACAGAGATATATCTAAAAGGTAAACATTAAATTAACATCAACAAACACAGTCTATGCGGTGAGGTGACATTAGTAAAAAAACAAAAAGCGAAATAATTTAATTGTCATTACACCATAATTTCAGCCATGTGTGTATTTCTGAAGCAAAATGACATAAAAAGTCATTCAAATATACAACAAAGGTGCAAAAATAACTTGAGCCAGTAGGAAACCCCCAGATCTCGTGACTGTGTTCTCACCTCCTTGTACTGCAGCAGGTGGCTTTCACCGTGTGCGTCTCCGTTTGACTGCTGAGCCGAGGCGCAGGAGAAAACCATCTGTGACTCCAAGCTGAGTGCCAAGTCGGTGTGGTGGTGCCGCTCGGCGTGGTCGCAAGGCGTCAGCTTGTCCTCGTCCTCCACAAAGAGATCAGCCTCACTCTGGATCAGCAGCTAGAAACCGGTAGAAGAGGCGAAATATGAAAACGATGAGAGATGGTAATAAAAGAGGGATGAACGACAATGGATTTACATCAGAGAAAACAAGGTGATAAAATTAAAACAACAGAGGAAGTGGAATCATAGGAAGTCATAAAAACTGTCTATAAGCAGTGGAAATATAGTTGTTTCTAATGTTCTTATAGTTCACTTAATTAGTGAAAAAATAAGAAAAAAATGAAACTATGTAGACACACCTGTATTTTTTACAGAACAATGATGGGTTGTATATTTCAGTATACGGTGCCTTTTATACCCTCTTTTTTACACTTTGTCATATAACAACCACAAACCTCACTGTATTTTGTCGATATTTTATGTGAAAGACCAACAAGGTAGTGCATAATTTTGAAGCAGAAGGAAAATTATAAATGGTGTACAGATTTTTCACCAATAAAAATTTGAGCAGTTAAGCGTCTCCTCATTGACCGCTCCTGCAATAACTGTACACTGGCCGAGCCCAGCTGTCACCTAAAACACAAGCCCACTCCCTAACGAAGCTCATTCTGCAGAAAAAAAAAAAATGTTTTCTTATGTAACTTATGAAGAAACTACTCTGATATGAACTGATCTCAATGCAGGCATTAATAGATGGGATGGATTCCACATTATTTTTGATATTTTGTTAGAAGATACAAAGGACATGAGACTGGGACAAAAGTTCACCTTCCAACAGGAAAACAACCCTGAACAATCTGCCAGAGCTACAATGACCTGGTTTAGATTAAATCATATTCAGGTGTTAGAATGGCCCAGTCAAAGCCCATTCCTAAATCCAATTGAGAATATGTGGCAATATTTAAAACAAACACTGACAGAAGCTCTCCATCCAAACTGACCGAACTTGAGCTATTTTGCAAACAACAGGCAAAACTTTCAGTGTCCAGCTCTTCAAAGCTGACTGAGACACTCAATTAGACTTTCAGCTGCAGTTGCAGTGGAAGGTGGTTTTACAAAGTGTTGATTCAGTTTCATACACTTTTCAGATTTTTCTTTGTAGAAAAATTTTAGAAAACAAAAGGTTTTTTTTCACACCACATTTACACATTGTAAAATCAAAATAAAATACACTGGACTTCGTGGCTGTAATGTGGCAAAATATAAAAAAGCTTGAAGCATACGAAAATTTCTGCATACTAAAAGGAGAAAAAAAACAAAGTGTTTACTGTCTCAAGAGAGTTGATCTCACCTCCACGCAGCTCTTCATGCCTGCAGCAGCAGCGTAGTGCAGACAGGTGCTGTGGTGGTTGTCAGTGGCGTTCACGTTGGCCTTCTCGTACTGGCCTCCTTCCAGTCTGGCTCCAGTCCAGCTCAGGATCATCTGTCCTCAGCAGGAGAGCACATCATTATTATATGTTACATTGGTTGAAAGGACCCGCTTCAGAGTGTACATCATATGTTGTTGCTGGTGCATTTGTACCTGGAGGCTGTCAGCACGGCGCTGCTCGTCCCTCTGTGGTCGGGCCAGCCGCGGAGAGAGCGCTCCCTCTGGCAGCAGCAGGATCTGTGGGCCTTGGCACAGCACGTGGAGGCATGTCTCGTTGTGCACATTACGCTTGTTTGGGTTTCCCTCTTTGCTGAACAGGAACGACCTATTTGGAGCAGCCAAGACAGAAGACAATAGGTGAAACTCAAAAATAATAATTAAAAAAAAGAAAGCAAGTCGAAGGAATCAACAAGAAATAATAATATGGAAAAGAAAAGTCAAGCAAATACAAGAAAAGACAGAACAAGTCAGATGTGCGAAAATGTCAGGATGCTCAAGAGGAACAGCAGAAAGAGGGAGGAAAGGCAATATGGCAATATATTGACTATTTCTGTTTAGCATCTCAGAGATAATCGTCATGCTGGTTGACACATGGGGATTAAATGAATGCGCCTGTTGCAGGAGTCAGGATGTTGCTGCAGTTCTGTTTAGCAAACAGTTTTCCTTCTGCTGTTTGTCTGTCAAAAAACCCATTTGCTGATTAGAGCTTTTTAGTTGGCACCATGCTTTTTATTCGACTAAACAGTATGGCTTTAGAAAACCTGATTCGTTTAGAGCTGTGAGTCTTTCTAATCAGAATTTGGGAACAGAAGAAAACAGGATGTGACACATTAAAAAAAGTAAATGGTCTAATTCACTAAAAATGATCGAATCAGGGTTTGTTTTTTTTCCCCACACCAGACTATTCAGATCCAAATAGACAAGCTTCACAATGACATTCGCAGGTAGTAGTCAATGGGCAGTATTATGTGTTTTTGCCAGCCACATATAATTATTTTATAGCACAATCAAGTAACTATGTTACCTTCAGTTGTTATAAAAATGCTGTATATATCAAATATGACTTAAAAGAAATTTGACTTTGTAATTTAATGCCTTGACAATGGGTCTCTGTCTCTTTAAGAAATTCCTGCTCTTTCTAACACTCCACCTTCAGGAAGTCATCACAACATCACTCCTCTATTAACCCTTTAACAACGTTTTAACCAGCGTTGCCCTGAGAAGTAGATCGTATAGTGAGCTCAGCAGATGTGCAGTTTCACCAGGTGTTTATTGATAGCTGCTGGCTAGTCTGAAGGAGCTGAGGGGGGAAGTCACAGGGGAGGGGTGTTCTGTGAGGTGGAAGCATGGAAGCTTATAAAAAGCAGCTCTAAGGAGGAGCTGCGTCTCGAAGGCAGAGCTGTATCCACCCCGGCATTTTGCACAGATGAACAGCTGCCACGGGAGATTAAAGGATTTCTCAAACGTGCATGAAACACTCCAGGTATGTTTTTGATTAGGGAATAACATTTTAACATGATATGAAGCTCAAAAAAGTCAATTTTACATAATACTGCCCCTTTAAAAATTCATCCTAAATGATCAGATCAAAGTGACCTTCTTTATATCCAAATAAACATATTTGCATTTAAATTTGCTCAGCTGAACAACAAATAGTACATTAACAGAGCTGCTTTATTCCCCATTATTTTTTTCCCCATTAATATTTAAAATTATAAATGTATTTATTCATTCAAAACAGACAGCATCTCAACACACCAGTGCTATTTATATCCAAAGTTTATCAATAAAGTATCCAAAAAATATAGTTTTAAAATAAAATAATTTTATTTAATTATGGAGCAACAAAAACCCACTAAAGGTAACTGGCGTCCTAAAGTCCCAGTGTTGTAAACAAGAAAGCAGCCACAAGATCTCGAACATTTATGTTTAAGGTCCTGGGGCTGCCTAAATATCGGTTATTAATATCGCTCCAGCTTTATTTATTATTAGAACGAGACCAGATCAGCCAATCCTGATGTTAATGCGATATATTGTGCCTCCCTAAAATAAAGCCAAAATAATATAGAGGGTGACATTTTAAACCATCTTTAGCATCCAATATTAGAGCTTAGCATGGTTCGCTAACAAACAGCCATCTCCATATGATCAGCAAAAATACTCTGAGCAAATTCAGACTCAGCGTCAATTCAGTGCTGAAGTCATTTTGAGTGCATTCACACCTGGATTTTCCACTGCTTGGATGTTATCAGATCACCCAGGACGGCTCTTAGTGCCGGGTCTGAACGGGCTCAAAGTTTTAAATGTTTTCCGAGTGTGCAGCCCTGCATTTTCCCCTTTCGACCCACTTATCCTGTCAGCCACAAGCCCCTGCAGCTTTGCTCTAATCACAGCACACAGCCAATTCACTCACACAGTAATAATCGCTAATTATTCCCTCTCAGCTCCAAACCAATACCCCCCACCTCAACACATTTACATGGACAAAAGCCCTCCGTTAAGGCTGAATGGAGTCAAGTCCAACAGGGACAATGGCTGGCAGAGGTCACCTTTTAGACTTCGAAAGGCAAGTGGTAAATCTGAACTTCAAGAAGAAATGTTTCCAATACTGTCTCTAAACAATAGAGGTTAAACATTCTCAATGAGTCAGGCTGGTTATTTACATATTTTCTAAGACTTCCTACTCACGTCTTGTGGAGGAAGGGTTACACTTCCTGAACTACACCCTTTTTTCCCCATAATAGTTGTGTTTGTTTCTCCCAGTTTTCACATCTCATAGGATTACATGCCAAGATGATCCACAGAGTCGACTGGAGGAGAATCAATAAGGATGAAGCAGATACATGTTAAAAATAATCTGGAAAAAAAAGAAAACAAACAAAAAAACAAAAACAAAAACAAAAAAAAAAACACAAAAACAAACAAACAAAAAAAACAAAACTCTGCACTACCAAACCCACGCATGTCTTCTTATATTAGTCTTTATTTTGTCTGAGATTTCTCCGCTTGTCTCCGTCCAAGTGAGCCTGCTGGAACAAAGAAGCATTTCCTCCGATGCTTATCAGAAGCAGAGCACAACATTCAGCACGCCTCTCTGGCCTATTATAGGTTAGTGGAAAGGAACACAAATAGCACACCAATTGATTCGCCGTGTGCAATGTTCTCAGACACAGACACATTAAGCAACAGTGGTTTCATCCCCCCCCCCGCCAACCTCCTCAAACCCTAAATGCTCCTGCACACATGCAGATGCACAGATAATTGACCAGCCTTTTCAAAACAGCTTCCTGTACTAATCGTGGAAAGAAAGAAAGGCTAAGAAGTGTAAGGAGGAGATAAAGGGTACTGAGTAAAGATCCAGCTGTCTTGGTCACAGCCAGCAGTTTAATAATCGCTACAGGAGGTACAAAAAGCTACAATGATCTCTCACTCCACATGTGACCCTGATATTTTGGCTTAAAACTTAGCAGCTCTGCTTTATGTTCCCTGCCTTGACAAATGTTGCTGTCAGTCTGGTTGTTACTGGGCTGCTGCTTGTGTCTGTGTGCAGCTACTTTAATCGAATGTGAAGAAACTGAGACTCCCAACTGCACAATGCAGTGGATTAAAATCTAATAATACTCTTAGAGGGGAGCTGTGGAGATTCAGCATTGAACTTTCATTAAGTAGAGGGGACTCTCAAGACATAGATCTTTAAATATAAGCAAAATCTATCCAAGGGGCAAATATATTATATTAAACAGAACTTTTTTTCCTGAATCCATGTTCAGACTTTGGTTTTGTCCTCATCTTCAGTTCGTAACCTAACGTCCATAACCTAATCACTATTTTAAAATCCCTCTGAAACCACAGCAGGACACTGTGCTACTGTTTTCACAACATGTCTAGTAACGATACTGATAACTACTTAATGATGACAAACGCATTAATTCTTATATGTACACCCCCGCCCCTTAACAACATCCATTTTTCTAGAACCAGTTGACAGTCATCTTGAAAAACTTGTAAGTCAGTAGTTCCCAAACTTAGATCAAGGTTCTAATATAGGTTCTGAAAAGGGAAGCCTGATGTCTTAAGATATCATCATGAGATCTCTCAGAACTCAAGTTAACTTCAAAGGTGACTGCTAATATAACAAACAGCATCATGAAGACCAAGGAACACAGCAGAGAAATCAGGGATAAAGTTGCGGAGAACTTTAAAGCAGGTTCAAGTTACAAAACTATATCCCAAGCTCAGAACATCGCATTGAGCCTTGTTGGTCTACCTCACTTGAAAACGGAATGAGTATCGCACTGGGGCTGCACAGTACTGGAAAAACATGCAATATGCAGTGATGTTGGTGAAATTTATGATAACTATTTGACTTGTGATAAACAAATATTTAACAGTGTTGATGCCTTTTGTTTTTGGAATCATTGTTAACTTGGATCTCAAACAGTGAGTCTTTCCAGCGACTGGAAACAAAGAAAACTCATTATTTCCATCTCCACATCATGGTTTTATTGAAAATGTTCTGTCTGCTTAATTCTGCAGTTTTAGCAATGAAACTATTTAGTTGTTTTTTTTAAGGACGCAATGAGAACATCTTAATGTCCCTTTGAAACGTTGTCTGCTGCATTAAACAACAAATATCACCAAACAAGCTACTGCCACACTATGCCTGAATGAAAGGTACTTATTTTATTGGATAATACTTATTACAGTCCAAGCAATCATTTGCAATATTGACATTGTGTACAGTGGGACTGCGATAACCACAAATTTGCAATATGCTGTGCAGTCCAATATGTCACAACTGCAAAGCAACCATGTTTATGGAAGAGTGTCTACTGTAGAAAGAACGTCACAGGAAGACCCTTTTGTAGTTTAACATCCGCCTGGCCATTGCTTTCCTACGCAATTCTGCCCGATTCTCATCTCACTTCAGAGCTCCATCTGGGTTTTCTCCCATTGAGCTGGTTTTCTCCGGTTGAATTTCAAACGGGCCAATCAGCGAACAGGAGGAGGAGTTGTGAACTATGGTGTCAATTTTCTGTGCCGTTTTAGAATTGTAGTCTGGCTATAAAGGGCTATAGCTTGGCAATGGCAGCGTAGGAAATCAACGAAGCCATTTAGTCCATGTTGGCAACACTTCCAAATATTGAGCAATTAAAGTCAGAGCAACAGGAATGTCTAAGACATTTTATTGCTGGCAAAGATGTCATGGCCCTACTCCCCACAGAGCGGTTTACAGCACACAATTTTCAGTAAGCTTCATCAAGGCGGCGCATTACATACGTCACACCCAGATGTTATCGACTGGGTAAAATCTGGCCTAGTCAAAGTCCTGACCTAAACTTAATTTAGAATCTGCGACAGGTCTTGACAATTAATGTTCACAGATGCTCTGAATCAAATTCAATGTATGCAGCTAAGAAAACTGACAAAAAGATTAGACTCTAGATGTGTTAAGCTGGTAGACATACCTCAAAAGACTTGCAATAAAACCTGGTTGGACAAAATATTGACTTAAGGGCTGAATACAAATCATGCAATGTCAGATGACAAAATGTCAAAAAGTTCAAGAAGTATGGATATATTTACAGAACTCTGTGTCAATTCGCCACAGTTTTACATAGTTTTGTTTTGTTCGCATGTCCTGCTACTTTATTCTGGACAGCAATCCTGGAAGACAGTTCGTCTCCTCTTAGCTCGACACTTTCTGTCCCCGGATCTCTGCCGTAAAATGTTTCATATGGTCACTCTGCATCTTTAAATCTGGTTTTAACAGCAGTCAGCATTAGTGCAGTGATGCTTGTAAAGCTCTTTGCAAACTCATTTCATAAATGCAATTTTAAACAATGTGCCAACTGCTGTTTGGAAAACTGCTCACAATGACTGGAGATATTAAAACTGTAGGTGACAAGGACCTTATTGACTTAACAGTGATGTCTGATTTATTACAGATAATTAGGATCTGTTTTCATTTTCCTTTTTTAAATCAGAAAGAGTAGACTTTTAGATTATCTTTTAGCCCACCCTATTCAGAAACAAGATGGGCATCTATTTGTGGATTACTGTTCTACAAACACTGACAAAAAAAAAGACTGAATACACTCATGTGAAAAATACTAAGTACCACCTTGCTGCCTATACAGTATTTAAAAGAAAAATAGGCAAACAAATCAATTAGATCATCAGTAAGAGAGACCACATCAATAGAAGTTGGACTTTTGGCAAGTTGTTAGTCAGGAAGACACAGGTGTGTGAGAAAAAACATCAGCAGTGGCCTTAGGGAAGAAAATGCTCGCCCATCGATCAGGGAAGGATTAAAGATAATTTTCAAGACAAGAGCAACTTAATCATTCTCCAATTAGAGAGATTATTTATAGATAGAAATTAGGATTATTAGCAGACGTATCAGGAGAGGATGTTCCTGCAAAATCCCCAAAATTGTCTCTTGTAACGTTCAGGGAAAATCGCAAAAATTCCCAATTACATCTTAGACTCATCAGGCTCACAGTTAGCAGGTTAACAGTTCAATTTCATGAAAGCATAATCAGGAAAACACTGCACAAGAATGGCTCGTTTGAAATGGTTTAAGGAAGACCTCATTCTACCTTGAAATACAGCAGCACGACTTAGCTTTCCAAAGCTGCGTCTGAATGAACCAAATCTTTTGAAATGATCTCCTTTGGAAAGATGAAAGCAAAGTGGAGACATATGACCATAAAGCACCACGTCTGGTGAAAACACCACATATTAGGAAGTATAACTCATATGTACTGATAAGTGTGGTGGTGGAGGGGTGGTGATTGGGGCTTACCACAGGGCTGTCCTGTAAAAAGACTCTAGAAAACTGTAGCAGAGAATGACTGGAAAAAAGAAAGAATAAATATTCTGCAACAGCCCAGTCAGCAAGATCTTGAAGTAGACATTTTCAATCACTCTAAATCGCCCACAGCCCCCTCTCTGTTTTAGTCTATCAGAGAAGCTGTTGAACCAAGGGGTGCACTCAGTGACTGTATTGACAATTGTGGAAACTTACTTTCTCCTCTGATCAGTGTTGCCAACAAAATTAGTAGCCTTCTGAAATTTTGAGAGCTGGTTTTTGGAGATTAGACTCATGCTTCAAATTAGCACTGGAAGAAAATTTTATCACAAGTGCTCCCTGATGTCACTGATTACTTTTGAGGCTTTATTTGGCAGCTTCATATCAGAGTAAATAAGATTAGATTTTCCCTGGTACTCAAGGCTGATGCATTTCCTTGTGGACCACAGCATCATTTAGAAACTCTGTAAGGAAGATAATCTTTTCTGTCAAACATCAGCAATAAATTCACTCATGACTCACTGCCTTTATTTTTATTTGCCCTGAAAATGTAAAAACAAAAAAGGATCTCAATAACAAACCTGAGCAGCCGCGACATGGCATGGCGGCATACGTAGTGCAGAGGTGTGTTGTGCTGGTACTGCTCTCCGTAGGATGCGTTCGGGTCCAGGCTGTCCCTGAACTGAGGGTTGCCCTCATACAGCTGCCAGGCCAGCGCCTCGTCGCCGCTCACCAGCGCCTTGCGGAACTTGGTGGCCGTGTTGCCCATTGCGTTGCGCTTGCAGTGGGCCACCTACTGGGAGCTGTGGCAGATCACTCAATGCTTGCCTACGCCTCAGTCTTCCTCCTCCTGTTCTGCCTCCCCCGTTCACCGCAGGTCACAATTTAAAGCAACATGGTTCTGCGCCCTCCTTCCCTGCATATAAGAGAGAGAAAGGCAGGAGATTGATTGGAGGAAACTGTGCAACATAAGAGGAGGACCAGATTTGAGTTAAGTGGTAAGAAATAGGTTGCGAAGGTCGGGAGAAGAAAATGGAAAAATAGGACAGGAAGTTTGGGAGCAGAGAAAAAGCGAGAAAGGTATAAGTAGAGAGCCTCAATCAATCACCGCATCGATTGATCAGCTGATGTTCTGCAGCGAGGACATTATCTTACCACACACAAAAGAAAACAGGGAAGGAACCTCGAAAGGAAGGAAGATAAAAGAGAGGCCAAGCTAGAAGAGTCAGTTAATGATATCCAAGTTATTGATCAGTTACTCAGATGATGAAAAGCACTGTCAATATGACCACAGCTGGGCACTGAGAGTCTAGAGGGAAGTAGCTGCATATATTACACAGTTGATAAGCTTTCCAGCCACTGACGCTCTGAGAGAGAGTTAAACCATGCAGCACTAAAGTACTGAGCCAAACCAGTTTTACTTTCTCTCACAGGCACTAAACCCAAGAATCACAACTACGGCTGCTCTCACAGAAAAGGCTTACACGGCCCACTTATTTGAAAAGTATCTCTCCCCTCACAGATTTCTTCTGTTTTGCATAAGGCAATTTTCAAAGGATGATTTTATTTATCTCAGGAAAAAGATATCCAAACCAACCCGGACTTATGGTAAAAAGTAAGGTCCAAAACCTTCATTTAGTTTGTTTTGAGCCCTCCGGGATAGACATGCAGGTTTGTTTTGGATCATTGTCCCACTAGAAAATTAAAATGAGCTTTAATTTAGGGCCAGGAGCTGATGGGCTGACATTCTTCTCCAGGATTTTCTGCTCGAGAGCAGAGTTCATGATTCCATCAGTTCCATCAAGTCACACAGGACCTGAAGGAGGAACGCTGTTGGGATCATAAAGAGGTTTTCTAGCAAAGGTTAGGCAGCCCAGTGTCTTCCGGACCAGTTGATGCATGCGGTGCTCAAATGTTTTTGATTCTTTTGTGATTTCTTGGATGAGTCGATGCAGTTTTGGAGTAACCCAGCCACTCAGGGGAAGGTTCGTCACAGTTCCATGTTTACTCCATATTTGGATAATGACTCCCAGTGTGGGATGGTGGAGTACCAAAGCCTATGCCTTAGGAATGACTTTGTAAATCTTTCCAGACCATTAGATGTTGATTACTTTTTTGCTCATTTGAATTTCTTTCAAAATAATTAGCACCATATGCTGATTTTTGAGATCTTTTAGCCTTCTTCCTGTTGTCAGCCAGGTTCTATCAAGTTACCAGCTTCGAGTGCAGCCAGTAAACCAACCCACAGATTGTGGTCACTTCATGATTAACAAGGGAGAAATTACTTTTTCCACACAAGGCCAGGTTAGATTAGGCAGCTTTCTCTCCCTTAATAAATTAAATGATTTAAAAATGACTTTTTTTTCTTTAGTCAGGTTATCTTTGTTTGATGATCCAAAACATTTAAATGTGACAAAAGCGAAAAGAAAATGAAATCTGTAAGGAGGGAAAATACTTTTTCATAGCACTGTAAATCCTTCAATCTCTTCTCATCAACAGGAAAAAACTTTTTTAATATATTGAAAAATGCAGAGATGCAGGGAAAAACAAACAAACAGCTTCTTTATCTGGTCACATGTATATAATCACCGTCTTTATCAACGTGTTCTGCTTCATTTCCTTCCTGATCCTCCCCACCTCTCCCTTTTCTTCACAAACAGTTCAGTCTGTCTTGAACACGCACACAGCGACGTCTCGTCATGAGCGGAGTGTGTGACGAGTGCATGAGTCTGTGTGTGTGCTGGGCTTCTGAGGATATCATTACAGTCTTCATTCTATGGCCATCTGTCTGGCCTTCACAAAGAGCCCCCTTTTTTAGGCAAGCTACAGTTGGCCGCTGGCTGCCCGGGCTATGGAACATTTGAATAAAGTGGATGACTGCCTCCCCCCTCCTCTGCGCTGACAGACTGGGAAAATGCACGCTGACAGATGAGACGTGAGGGTCAAACAGAAGCTGCCAAGACTGAAAATAATACCAAACATTTATAAGTTCTCATCTTGATTCTGTTTTTGTACAAAAACAGAGTAGTGAAGTGAGTTGCAACAGCTAATGGGTCAGTCTGTCTGCTTCCCTCCTTTTTTTTACTTCCAGTTCACTTCATCTCTGTGCATATTTGCCTGCCTGTTTTACTAAATAAGGGCAGGAAGTCTGGTCAAGAAGGAACCCTGGAATTCAAAGGATTACATGTCTTGAACTTGGCAGTCTTCCTAAAAGTTATCTCGTGGTGTAAAATCTAAGGAACACGTCATTCAGTGGTCAGCTGGAGCTGAAAAATTTGACTAACTTCCTGTTAACTAGATGTTCGCCTTTTTCAGTCTTAAATCCAGCCAAGAACGGCGGTCTGACAGATGTTGGAAAAATCCACAGTAATAAGTTTAATTTATTCCACAGGGCTGCACAGGCCTCATGCAACAGAACAACTAAACCACTCAAGTTGCTTTGGAATAGTTTGAGATTACAGAGCTAGAGAAAGACAAACAATTAGTCAGTCTATTAATAAGACCAATTTGTTCAAATCTTTAAATAATAATTTGATAAATTGTAGACACATTTGTGGACAGTGAGGCATGGGCTGGTCACCAGTATCAAAGTTTAGTTTCAAAACAGCAAAATGTTTCCATATTACTGTTCCTGCTCCTGAAAGTCTGTTTAATGAGGTGCCAGAGAAGTTGCCACAGTGAGCAGTTTTTCTTGCTTGTATGGTGGCAGGAGTTGGCCTGCACTGCCCTTTCTCTATATGTTGCTGCACACTGATGGCAAGCTGACTGAAAGAACGTAAATATGTATTTTTTTTTCTAACCATATTTGAAGAAAAGATGCTTTAGGTGAAAAAACATTAAGAGCACAACCCATAACTCTTATTAGGGTAACAGAAAGATGTACTCGGGAATGTGGTGGCTGGGTCACATAAATAACGGAGTTATAACTAACAAATGAAATACTTTCTTCCACAGGGTTAACTTTGACATATCACAGTATTTATTTACACAAAAATGTAAAACAAATGAATAGCATGTTCTACTTGCTTTCACTTAAAAATAGAAAAATAAGTTATTCCGACTGCTGCTATAAAATCTAACATTCTGATAGTTAAAGGTAATAAATACATGTTATTAATAACATTGCTTTTTATATATTTCCACATTAAGAAAAAAAAATTAGACTAACATTTCACTGTTCTGCTCTTTATTCATTCAGGAAATTATATTAAGCTGATATTAGTTGGTGAATTAGTCGGGCCTATTTACTCAGGCCTGCAGTTGGCTGTCTAACAGACATGCTGATTGCAGCTTGCCATAAAAACCAACATTTGCACTCTGTGATGTTCTGTGTACAGTAACACCAATGTATCACAACAAGCATTACCTTCTACAGAAATTTGGGCCACACCAACTAGTTTGTTGGATCAGACCACACAGGCCAGCCTTTGCTCCTCAACATGCATCAGTGAGCTTTGGATTACCATTTCCCTGTTGTCAGTTCACTGCTGTTACTTCCTTGACCCACTTATGATAGATAATGTCCACTGCAGACCGGGAACACCCCACAAGAGCTACAGTTTTGCTGACTCTCCGACCCATTCATCTAGCCCTCGCAACTTGGCTCTTGTCAACCTCACTCAAAGGCTTGCCAATTTCTTTTCTGTTTCTAAAAAATCAGCTTTGAGGACCCAATGCTCACCTTCTGCCTAATATATCAGAACTGTTAACAGTTTTGATAAAGAGATTAGCTAAGAACGCTTGTCAGTGTTCATAATGCTCTGCCTAAACAGTGTAAAACTAATAAGTACTTTAATTTCCAAGACTGTACTATGGAAACATCTCAAAAGAGTTTGTCTTTTTAGTAGCAAAGCAAACCCTTCTTTTACTAACCTAGATAGCAAATTTCAGCAATAGGTGGGGGAGGGGAAGCTCTTTATAAATACAGGCTGTATACAGCTAAAGAAAACTGGTCACTCCAGCCGTTTCTCAGGTACCTCATTACAAAGACTTTTAAAATTACTTCAATTATAGCAGCACTGAAACTGTAACTTTATAAAACCTTGCTGTTCCTTAATACCTGTAACCTGCCCATAGCAATAACTAAACATTTATAATTTATTAAGTAATAATACATTTAAGGTTTTTATATAGTCATATAAAAAAAATAATAATACAACGATGTATGATTTTGATTTTAAGAATATAGTTAGGTTAGGAGAATAGCATTTCACTCTTAGTGAAATCAATAAATAAATCAATAAAATTTACAGGAGCGTGAATAGTTCCCATCATCTGATACACATTAACTTAGTCTAAATAGGTATTATTACGCTGCTGCTGTGTAAAGTGCTGCAGGACAAAGTCTGTTTGTCCAAACAGACATAAAACTTGTTGGAGTGGGACGCAGCAGCAGCAAGAGCAGCTGCGATGACACACAGAGCGACTTTTAGCGAAATTAGCTGGGTCACAGTATATCAGCTAAATATCCAGGTCAGACCTCGGGTGGTTATCCTCCGAAGTGTGTCAGCATGAAATAGAGCACCAAACAAACAACAGCCGACTTCTCTGCATGTGTTTGTCCATGCGGCCCCACTGTCTTTTTTTCTAAACGCTCCTTTGTTTCAACCCGCTGACAGTTTGTATGAATCACCAACCAAACAACGGGAAGGTATAATACATGCTGCGAGTTATGAGCTTTATCTTCGGCTCTAACCTGTTTTCAGTTCGACTGGTAAGAGAGGGTGTTGTGGTGAGAAACGTTACCACCCAAAAACCAGCAGCCTACCTCGGTGCTGTTACCGCGGCTAGCCAGCTGTCTCTCCGTGTTTCTTCTTCTGTTAAACGTTAGCGGTTTGTGTTAGCTCCAACTAACAACACCACAGCGGGACTGCTTCTACTTACACGTTTGGAAACTGGCGTGCATCAACACCCATCGTCTTACAAATGTCATTCAGTTCTCCGGCTGTCGTTTCGCTCAACCATCCTCTCAGCCAGCGGAGCCCGGCGGAGGACGATAGTGAAGATGCTGCTGACAGCGGAGAGGAGACGCGGACTCTGCTCCGGCTTCACTTTGTTGTTGCTAACATAGAACAGACCAGATACAGTGCGCAGGCGCAGTTTTGATATCGACTCACTCCCCCCCCCCATGGAAGTGACATAATAATGACGTATCACTCTGGGGTTCCGCCCACTGTGTGGCAAAAAGACAACTGACTAAATAACACTAGATTTTAAGGGGAACAGAACTAAAATTAGGAAAAGTTTTACTGTGACGTTGATTGACATCTACATCAAACATTCAGGCAGTTGTTTTACAATATTCACGAAGTAAAGAGAGCAAATCACAAATTATGCTTCCTCTTCTTCTGTAAATTTTATTGGCGGTTTACAATCGCAGTGTATTACCGCCATCTGCCGGAGTGAAGGGTAATATACAAAATATAAATTCATTCTAATATACACACAAAAAACAATAATTATAATACAAAATAAATAAATTTTTAATTAAATCATTCCAGCTAATTTGTATCATTTAAAAACTTTACTAATGATTTAACTATAGCATGTGATTCAGGCTTACTTATTATATTGATCATAGTTATTGGAAGACTTTAATTCATCAAATCACGTCTTAATATTTATAGAGCACTTTCTATCAGAGGTCAGTAGTAACTAGTTATATTTACTTGAGTAACTTTTTGGAAAAACATGTACTTTAGCTTGATGTGCTATGGTGTATTTTCACCACACCATACTTTTACTTTTATGTGAGTAATATTTCAATGAAGTATCACTACTTCTACTTGAGTCAAATTTCTGGCTACTGTGAGTAACTTCACTCAATGAACAACAAACATATTATAACCAAAAATGCATCAGCCACAGACTCACACCTACAGTTTATGTTAGATGTCTTATTTGTTCACAACCGTTGTTGTTCTAATTATATTTTCTATCTGCTGAGCCTGTTCAAATTGGAGGTCAAGTGAACATACAGGAAACGATATATATTTCACAGGAAGTATTTTACCCTGTTCTAACACACACACACACACACACACACACACACACACACACACACATCTTGATCTATCGATAGATAGATAGATATACATGCACATGCACACACAAATTACCAACTGTAAGTGTTTTATATTGTATAGGACTTTATATTGGGGGAAAAAAGTATTTGGGAAAGTGTTCTTCTGTAATGAAGTTATTTATTTGTATTATTTTTTTCATATTGGTCTATAAAACACCAGATAACTATCTCTCTATCTCAAATTATTTTAAAATATTAAATCAGATGTTCTAATCAGTTAATCAGTACTTGAGAAGCCTTTTTATCAAATACTTTTTTACTCTTACTTGAGTAGTTTCTTGGATGGCTATGTTTTAGTTTTAGTTGAGAAAATATACTTCGAAGTTGTGCTACTTTTACTTCAGTACAAAGCTGGGTACTCTACCCACCTCTGCTTTCCATACAGTCAGGTGTGTTTTATAGAGAATTAAAAAAGACATACAGGTTTATAAAAAAAATACACACACACAAACTAGAAACTAGTACGCAAACCCTTTGTCTAGTTAAGTGTTTCAATTTTTTAAGAGCAGTCTCTTTAATCCTTGCATGAGAGGTTAGGATGTTATGATCAAAAGTTGCAATAAGTTGCAATAATAGTATTAGAGAATCCCCTTAGTCTATAATTAATAAAAGATCAACAACAGACTATGGTGAGTTTTTATATATCATTAGAAACTGGATTATGGCACTGCTACTGGAACACAAGTATTTAAAAATATTTATTTCTGTATATATATATAAAATATCTTTACAATGTGAGAAATGAACAGCAGACAAATATCCAAGTCTTTTTTATATTAAAACATCCTTTCAAGTGCCCATTACCAACATTATCAAACAATTGTATGAAACATCTAGCAAAAAAGAAAAAAACAACACCTGTATAGATATAATTGGGCTACCTTAATTAAATAAAAAAGTAAAGACTGTCATCAAATAAGGTTAAAAGTTAAAATTGACCATAATTGCATAAGTGTCATATGTACAGTATGTTTATCATACTTAAACAAAAATTATGATTAGTACCTCAAAAAAAAAAAATCAAGTCAAAAGTTTACTTAAAACTCCTTCCTTAACTGTCATGTTATCCAACGTGTCCATGAGGACACGTTGGATAACCCCAATATCATGTCAAACTGTATCTGACAAACATAATGTTTCCAACCTCAAAATGTAAAGGATAAGGTCTGTCGAAACCGAATAAGATGGACTGTCTTTCCTTCAGTCATCCTCCTGACAGCAAATGCCCAGTTGACAGGCCTCGCACAGTGTGTTCTCATGGGGCTTGGTCCACACTTTAACAGAGGATGTTGAAGAAACATCATCGTCTTCCTCCTCCCCATAGCAATTTTTACGGATTTTGGAAAAAAGCCTGAGCAAAGCATGTTCCACTTCTTTCCTGGAGAAACCTGGAAGATCAAATTCACCATCCTGGCAACGACGACAGGCCTGACCAAAAGGTCGCATGATCACCGTACCCCTGCCATTTCGCACCCGGTAGCGGAACAGCAGCACCACTCGAGCCGAAGGCCAGGTCTTACGGCAAGCTCCACACTGGAAACTGTGGGGAAATGAGATGATGGATGCAGACTTTAGAAGTATTTTCAAAAAAAGCTTTTCATCGGATTTTAAATGGTGCTTCCAAATTTTATTTTGCATTTCCTTTGAAAAATAATACAGTTTTGCATGCCATTTGTAGATAAATCACATTCCGTTGCTTCCTGAGCTATATTAAATTTGCAACTTGCACAGTGACTGTCTTTAACTGATGAAGGGAACAGGTTTTTCCCCTTAAGAATGACACTGTCACTAAAAGATGCTTCTTCATATGACCTGCATAGCAGTCTGAACATGTCAATTCTTAGAAAACTGGACAGGACGTAATGTGTCCACTGTTGACACATTAATACCCTAATATGAAACACAGGAAAAGTACAATACATACTTTCCAAAGGCACAATGGGAATACACTTTCCAGCCTCTCTTCCTCTGTTCTTTGGTGACTTCGTCTGTCTGGGTGTAGCTAAAGTTTAGACTCCACACGTCTCCGTAGTTCAGCTCATTGTCATCATAAAGCAGTTCATCAAATATGTCCAGCCAGAAACCTGGAGTCCAAACTACATAAGAAGACAAAAAAGAAAGTTCAAATCCAGTTTGGCACAGACTGAAAATGTCAATTATTGCCCAAATCATCCTGCAAGTTTAGAATAGTAATTTTTTTTTAAGTGTGACACTGGCAAATAGAATCTGTTATTTTCCAGAAAGCAGACTAATATCAAATTATTGTCAAGGTTTAACATGGGAGTCCCTTTATTTTGTTCTCCACCTGTGTCCCTTGGAAACAAAAGTATTATTTTAAAGACTGCCATACAAATGTTTTGTACTGACATGTTTTTCCAATTACTTTTCGTGAATGGATGAATTTTTTGAAATTTCATTGCCTTAAATATCAGTTTGACTAATTAAGGTAACACAGCTCACAGCAAATGAAAACTCAATATTCATTTTCTAGGAAAAAAAAAAGAAGTAATATTACAAAGGCTCAAAAAAGAAAGAATCCTTCCAAGACTGTAATATAATTGTTTTTTATAACCTTTACCTACAGCACTTCTCCTTCCACTCAACTTTCCATTAATATGATTCGACACTGCATCCAAGAGCCTGTGAAGGGCGTCAGTATCTGTTTTGGTCATGGATGGTTAGACTTTGACATTTTTATATTAAAAAGGTATTTTCATTGGTTTTATAATATTCTAATGTTTTGAGAAACTGAATTTTTGGCTTTATAATTAATCTATTTATGTGTTCAATTTTTCATTTGTTAACTACTGACATATGGTGACTTTCAGTGGTTTGTAAAATAATATCAGACGTTCGTAAATAACACCATTAGTGCAAATTTGGCATTTTTTTTTTCTGTTATCATCTGACCATGAGGTGGCGCATTTGACTCAGTTGTTAGCCCATGATTGGGAGTTCCCCTTCTCCACGTAAATAATTTTTTGAGTTGGTCTCGTGCAAAAAGCTTTAAGCCAAAGTTTTATGCCACCCTTTAAAATGTTCAGAAAATAACCTGCAAAGAAGTGCTGCCTAACAAATAATTTGCTTTATTTTGACTCAAACATGAGGCTACAGAGCAGGAGATATTTAAAGATGCGTAGCTCTAAAAACATGTCAATAATATCTAGTATTTCCAAGTAAAGCTATCATATGTTATCACAGGATGTTTCTGTTTCCTCGATGTGAGTCACTATCATGGGTTTTATGGCACTGTTTGTTTTTCGACTTGTTTACTGGAGACCTCTGACCTCAACCTTCTCCTTTTATAACAAGTTCTTCTTTTTCCACCATGATCTCAACCTACACATGAATTATTATCACTTTAAATTATTATGATCATTATATTATTATATTACATTATTAACTCAACGTCCAAAACGCTTTTGAAAACAAACCAACGCAGCTGTTTCTACCAGAAGTAATGAAATGAACTGAATCGCAATAAATTACAATAAATGACTATACTGCGTGTTTACATCTGAAAGAAGAAAGTATTACCTGTGGATCTGCTCATCTTGCTTGATATTCTGTTGTCTGGAGAGTCTCTGTACGCTGGAACAATGTTTGTCCTCCGAATGTTGCTCTGCAGATGGCGGCTGTATTTATGTCTGACAGAATCAGCTGTTAGTCAGGAAAACGAAACTTAACAACATTTTCGCTTTCCATCTCAAGGAAATGCGTTAGCAGGTACAAACATCTTCATTAGGTTTCTGTTGGCAACTGCAAGGTAGTTTCCCTACCTTGTGGTGAAGAAATAGTGCATCATTTTGAAAAATCTAGATAATTATCATCATAATAGTTATAAGTAATGGAAAAATATGAAGCAAAAATAAGTAAATATTGCAAATAATTATAAAATAAATGGAGAGCTGTATTCGTATTATCATTTTAAACAGCAACAGCATTAATAATAATAATAATAATAATAATAATAATAATAATAATAATAATAATAATAATAATAATAAAAATAAATTACATTCTTCTTCTTCTTCCTACTTGCTAAGATTCCCGGATTCTCTGAAACTTTCTTTTAATCAAATCAAAGGTTGGGGCTGTGTTCAAAATTATGTGGGACATCACGCTGCTGCAATTTGATAGCCTTTTTACAGATCTTTACCAGGGGTGACAGTAAATTTGTTTGTTACTGTCGGGCTCGGTCCAGCAGAGGGCGCTGTAGAATCATATTTGTTTCAGTAAATTACCCCTAGGCATATTGTGGAATCTGTTGAATAAGGCATTTTAAAGAAAAAACTGTCAGCATCATTGTTTCTGATGAGTCATATCAGCTTTAATCGCAAATAAATACCTTGATAAAGCATCTACTGAGTGGATAACTAGAAGCTTTAGGAAACAAACATTACTCAGACATTCTCATAAATGATCCACCTGGTAAACTGGATTAAAACATTAGTCATTTGTATCTTGTGTGAAAATATATCTTCATTCATACTTCAGGGGATCTAAAATCCCAACTAATGAGTGTACAGTGGAAAAATAGAGTTTCAATCTGCTCCTACGGATTAGATTTTTGCAAAGAAAATGGATAAAAATGGTCAGTAATGATCAAGAGTCATTCTGTGTCTTTCAGGCATTAAATATACAAATAATGAGGCAGTTCATGTCAAACATTTTCATGAGTTCCACTGTGGGATCAAGTTTCAGCTTATTTATCAGCTTGTTCTTTTCCAGGAGGCAGATAAGGATCACTGCCTGCATGTTTAGGCCTCTCATAATCCACCAGCAGATCTATAGTTTCCTATGACAACCCATAATTAACATCCTGTCAAAAAATGTTTCTGGTGCAAACAATTGTCTGTGTATTTGTAAATCTTAGGTGCTTTTGAAGTCATAACCTGTCCAATGACTTAACTGGTTTGTTTAAAAAGACCTGTTTTATCCCCAATCACACTGAGAACAAAGTCCTTCCAGACTATGTTTACAGTAATTCAAGTCCAAAGGAAAAGGCCTTTATTATTTATGTGGGTTTTTTTTTTTTTTCTGGATCCTTGGGTGTTTGTGTTTTGTTTTTCTTTTGTGTTTGTGTTTTTGATCATTTCCTTGTGGTTTATATTTGCTCAATACGTCTTACCATATTTAGTTCATTTCTCAGTGTTCACTATTGTTAGAAAGATCTTGCAATAGAAGTTTTTGCCTTTGTGTTTAGTTTCTTAATTTATTCTTGTGTTTTGTTCTTTGTGATTTGGAGTTTATTTTTCTAACCTCTGTGTTAGTTTTTTTTTACCTTGGTTTGTAGTTTCCTTTGAGTTTTAGTTTTGCTCCCTTTGTGTTAATTAGTCGGTCTCCCTGAGTTTCCAGGCTTTCTTCGTGCCACAGCTGTACCACATTTCCTCTGATTAGCTCATCTGGCTCCTTTGTCATTTTCTACCCCTGCCTCAATATTCAAACTCTTGGTTTTTGTTTGCTCTTTGTTGGATTCTTCTGTTAGACTATTACACTCATGCCAGCTCCATGTCCTGTTACCTTCTTGACAGCTCTGCTAGTTTTTGTTTTTCATAACTTACACAAGGAGTTATGTCCTAAATGAATCTTTTTTTATTTACAGTATCTGATTTTATAAAGCAGACTTTGTGGAAGTTGTGTGTGTAGTTTCCCAATAATCATTATTATCAGCCCATGTGCAGCGGTAATAATAGCACCGGAGTGACAACACCTGTTTCTAGGTATGCAGTGATGGCACCGTGGATTTTTTTTCCCTCCTGTTTGATACACAAGACATACCATGCACAATTATTTATGAAAGACAAATGAAACTTACCGTACTCTGTGGGGACTTTTCTCGTAATTGGGATGATTGCTTGTCACAATAACACTCCACCCAGGGCCAAAAACTTATCTAATGCTCATTGGGATGGCATGAGACAGGCCTCGAGCTATGATTACAGCAGTAACACACATACATTCATGTGATAATAACGCACACATGCAGGTTTGTCAGGATCATGACACAAAACTAATTTGGAAATACTTGACAGAGATTATCTTGGATATCATTATGTACTTTAACTGCAGCTCACCTAATTCTCAATCCACAAATTTGCTTTCTGACTAATTTATTTTCTTTATTTATAAAAATATATTTTAAATCAGTTATCTTGTAGTAATTATTATGATTATTAATATTATTATATATAACATACAACATTAACTGTTTTTTGAAGAATTATTTTTAAATCAGTTACCTTGTATTATTATTATCAACAGTAGTAGTAGCAGCAGTAGTAGTAGTACCCTCTTTTTGCCAGTATTCTTCCATGCAAACTAAAGAAGCTGATATACAGTTGCTGTAATGTCACTGTAATTCAGCGTCACATCATATCATTTGCATATGCAGCCACTTTTATGCAGCTTTATAGGTCTGAAAAAGAAATGTGTGCACATGTATCCTTCCTGCCACCACTGTGGTGCAAAACTGACCTCAAAGCCTCAGACTCCAGTGAGTCACCTTATACACAGGTGTGACATTACAGCGTGAGAAAAGCATGCTGGGAGAGCTCACAGAGACGCTGTGCAGAGACAGACAAAGAAACAGATACAGGAGACTTTGTGCTGCTGCTCAACATTCACCAAGTTTCTTGTTGACACCAGAATGCGCAGATTAAATCTGCTCTGGAACAAAAACAACGTCAGCAATGGAGATGAATAAAAGTATTCAGAAAAAGGTGTGACAATAGTGTAATCTGGAACCTGCTGGTTTCCTCTGAATGCAGATTCACTGAACAACAGATTCACCCTGATTCACCATGAAGTCTCTTGTTTCATTCTCTTTTGGCTCTGACAGAACAGATGCACATTTAGCCTCTAAAATGTTACCAGTCATGAGAGGAAGAGCACAGGAGAGTTTAACACCCTTTCATCAGGATTAGTTAACTACATGTGAAGCAGTAACATGTGTTGGTGGATGTAAGATGTTCATGAAGATAATGTCGGGTTTTATTCCTGAACTAACTTTTTTTTTCTTTACAGTCGTGCTGCATTAATAATATGGGGAGATTTTTATATCTCCCTTTCCATCTTTCTCACTGTGTGTGGTGACAACATAAACTTGGCTTCTCCAGCCTTGCTTCTCACTGTCCAAATTGTTTAAATTTCTCAGTTATTCTTCTGACAGTAGATCTGGAGCAACTCAACAGTAGTTGAGCAACTAGTTTCTTGTTGCTATTTCTTGACTTGTGAAAACATTCATACATCTGCCTTACCTGAATGGCAGGTTCTCTTGTATTTCCCATTTTGAAGGGTGTGTAAATGCAGAAATATTTTGGGACTTTAGCTGGGAGAGACATACCCCCAAACACTTGCAAGCTGTCTGTACAAAGTAATTTCAGGAACTGTGAACACAAAGGCCCACCACCCTTTTCAGACTAATATGTCATTTTCATTCTACTTTCCAATCGTGCACAACTTTGTGTGGCTCTATCACATAAAATCCCAATGACATACATTGAAATTTGTGGTTGAGATGTGAGAAAATGTGAAAAAGTTTAAGTGCTATAATTTGTTTTGCAAGGTACTTTATGTAAAATTAAATTTTATCATAGAGTATGTTATCTTAAATTAGAGCTATCATCTACCTTACATCCATCCATTCAGGCAAAAATTTGATTTCATCTCATATTTAACTCCCTTTTGTTTGTTTCACCTTCTAATATAAACCTTTGGGTATATTCATATTTTTTCAATTATTTCATAATTAATAACTTAGACAAATGAAATGCATTGCCCATTCTCCAAAGAAGATATTTCAAAAATATGTTTTCCAATCAAACAGCTCTCTGTTGATGCCAGGGCTCATCAGCCAGGTGTGCAAGCCAGGCTTTCCCTCTGTTCCAGCCCTGCACACCTGCTGACAGGCTGCCAGGTGACTCAGAGAGGGAGGGGATGGGCAGAAAGAGGTTGAGCAATGGAGGGAGAGTGTTTGAAAGACTTAGCCAGAGATAAAGTGGGGGCAGGGAGGGAGTGAGGGAGGACGAGGTTGGGTGTGGTAAGATGCCTTAAGCACATTCCTCATTGCAGCCGCACCCAGCATTTCTGCATCTTTCTACCTGCCAGTGTTTGCAGACAGTTCTTGTACTTTCTCTCTCTTTTGTCACTTCTTCCCTTTGTGTTCAGCACGTTTCATTTCTCCTTACTTTCAGTTGCAGCATGCAGTACATCCCCACAGCTGTATGCAAACGCACAGCTCTCACTCCTCACTTTTCATGTCGATGTAACATTAACGAGGCAAGAGCAAACACACAAGGTGAGAGCCCAGAAACACGCCCTCCATGGTTTGTGAGTCTGTGTGATATCAGGACACGGATGATTGGGCGGACATTCTGACAAGAGCCACTCCCTTAGGAGCAGAACATACAGTAATAGCATGTGTTATCAAAAGCCTATCAAACAAGGTGTGTTCTGTGCACTGAACACGTTTCGGGGCAAAGGACAGCCCATATAACTTAAAACACACACAAGCTTACTGGTGTATAGATTTATCTCTGTTGCACTCTGTGCTGATGTCAATATTGCTTCTTTTTAAGTGAACGTTGCATAGTTTCATATAAGCACAGTCAGCATAAAGCAAAGATGTAAGAAAATTTAACTTAAGCAGCATCGGATTTAAATAATCGTTTACAGAAGGTACACGCAGCAGCATGCTTTAGGAGGTCTGACCTTTTCCGAGGAGATAAAATGAGACGTTACAGCATACAGTGGTGAGACTAGTTTCAAGGAGCTTTCTATAGAGAAGGGGAAATGATTAAATAATGTGTTGATTCAGCCTCAGTGATTCACTATGAAGAAAAACAATAGGTGATTCATTGACACCGTATTTCAGACAGAAACATTGAGTCCAAAGAAAACACATGGATATTTAATTTAATTTATGCGGCTTTTAACAAAGGTTATTGGTAGAAGAATAACACATCGAAGACACACTGGAAAATATTGGAGTTTTTGTAAGAAATACTGCTTCAGCTTAAACTGACAACTGTCATAGTAAAAAATTATAATAATGTAATAATGCTCTCAAAAAACATCTAATGGAAATCTGAATAATTTAGTTAACTTTAAATAATAAAAAAAATGACTAAAAGCAGAGACAACAGAGGATCACAGGTTAAACTATGCAGACATCAAGTCAGTCAGTTAAACAAGGATATAATCACATTATGACAACAATCACACTATTTTTGATCAATTTGTGACTGCTCTTTTTATCTTCTGCAACAATTCTGGCAATAAACAAGCAATTAGCAATCATTCTTACATTTAATTTGTTATCAAACCCCCAACTTGGTGTTTCATGAATGTCAGGTCCCGACCACAACTTTGGGAAGCAGTCCAGTGCACATCACGGTTTTTCCACCACTAGTATAGACATGTATAAAGCCTTGAATAACTGCCTTGCAGAAGCAAAATGCCACTCTAAAATCGTTTTCTATAGTTCTGACTCTGAGGTTGTTTTTTTTTTTTTTTTCATATTCTGCTTTTTATTTAGAAAATACAGAAATTACAAATGAGTTGAATGCACTGTTTGTCTGCAATTATCATAAAAGTAACCAAACAGGGGGGGGGGCAATGAATAAATCAGCAGAGAACAGGGAGAAGCATCTTTCGTGTGTTAGCTAATAATAAAAAATAATTATAGGTGTTATATACTGAGTCCAGGGTTCCCAGAGGAGTGTGAATTTTTCCACCTCTTGTCTCATAATAAAAGTCAGATTCTCCATCACATAAATGTTGTACACTGACAGTGAGATTTGGAGAGGTTTATTTACCTCCTATACCATACTGCTCACTGTGAGTGGCAGGTCCTCGTCCTGCCTTGTTTGCCACAAATCCAGTTGTTTTAAACTTTTAAATAATGGATCTGACTGCAGATGTGGGCAAATTTACACAAGCAGCTGTTTTCTTGTTGCCATTTTTAAATTTATAAAGATCCGCATGTATCTGTCTTTATTTAATGGTATGTACTTATGTCTTTTCCATTTTGAAGACTGGCTTACAGAGATGGCTGCGTGCAGAGTCAGGTTAATACACCAAGGTAGAAGAAATTCATGGATAACTAAATAAAAGACTGTACACTTTCTGGTCAATTTAAAACCATACAGTCTAAAAGAAATATTCTTCAGATATTTATTTTATAGAAAGTGTTAGCAGTGTCACTAATTCTGACAGATTAAGTGAAAAATTACCATTTCTTAAAGTTTCTGTTTTCTACATTTTTCAAATTTATTTTAAGGTTTTTTACACCTGGACAGTGTTGCACTGAGTAAAAACCTCGGCGTGATCTCAGTAAAGACGTCTGAAAATCATATTCAGTTGAAATATCCTATTAAGACACAGAAGCATGAGTAAAAACTTCACATTGTGTAGAAAATGAAAATACAAATGTATTACCTGGAATTAGTGTAAAATGTAAAAAATGTGTCTGGAAGCGAAATTTATAAGTTATTTTTGAAGTGCTAAAGAGAAAAGGTGGTATCATCCGAGTTGTGATCAGCTCACAATAAAAAAAAAACAAAACACATTATTCATGATCCTGTATAAGTATCCATGGAAACTATAAGATAGATTAATTCAGTCACGGATGCGCAACAATATATTCTGCCCTGTCATTTCAAACAAGGTTGTACTTATTTTAGGAAAAAATATGACCAAAAAACAGACCCAAAACCGGCTCTGAAGTGATGGGCAGCTGAATTTCTACATAAAGAAATGAGAATTTTTTCATTATAATCAAATAAATGTTTCCAAGTTGGATGCTCAGTGTTTGGCTACATTGATAAAGGAAATACTTTGGTAAGCAACAATAAGACAACTTGTACCAGCTTCATAATCCTCTTGGCATGCTTAGTTCCCAAACATTTACAACCGGTTGTTAAAGGAGGAAGTGGTACAACTCAGTGGTTACCATAACCTGTCTGAGTTTTCTTTTTTTTTTTTTTTTTTTTCTACAGAAACCAGGTGTTAGTTTTATTTCAAAGGTATTTTTTTTAAAGGAATAACAAACTTCATCTGCATCCCAGATTTCAAACTAAGTTGTAAAAAGCTATTTGTTACAATGAAAGGAAGGAAGCAGTGGAACTGCTGAAAAAAGTCCAAAAAGCCATTAATTAAGTTATTTTAGTTAAAATCATAGTTAGATTTCCTTATTTTGGCTGGTTTTCCTAAATAATTCTTAATCAGCCAGTCCCTCCATATTATCTTTTATTCACCACACATCCATCTACACATTTATTTTCTCACTATTAATTATTCATCCACTCATCTGTTATTGCACCCTCATATTTGTCCTTCATCCGTCCATCCATCCAAATGTGGTTTAACAGATCCCAGATTTAAAGCTTAAAAGTAGCAGAAGTATCTGCCACAAATTCACTGTGAATTTTTGCATTTGTTTTTTGAAACTGGCTCTAAAGGAATGACAGCTTGCATGAATCCTGTTTTCATGTAGACTTATACACTTTTCGGTTTTGGTTTTATTTCAATAAACTGTCGCATCAATCTGTTATTTTTAGAAGCAAAATAAAAAAGAATGAAGGGTGGCTAAATGTTTTTTGGCTCTACTGCAATTAGGATTGCTGGAATTAAGAATATGTTGTTGCATGTGTATATTTAAGTTATTGCCAATGATAAACTCATATTTTAGTTATTCACCCATTAGATTGAGTTCTCAAACTAATGCACAAAGTTTTAAATGAGTTTGTGTACTAGTTAAAGGTCAGACTCGTCAAAGAACTGATAAAACCCAGGATTCATAACAAGCCCACTTTTGAAACAAAGCAGGGGGAGCAAACTTCCAATGATTTTGTGTCCTCGGTTTGGGAGGAGTCTCACCGGTGGGAACGCCCTTCCTATCAGCATTCACTCCGCTTCTTCCTCATTCACTGCACCGACCCACAGCAACTCTCCTGCGGCGGCTCTGGAGGATCACACACCGCCGAGTGGAGCTCTCAGCCCCTGCAGCGAGTACGCGGTCACCGTGCACGCTCCGGAGAGGGGCGGTTTGGGTGGAGCTCCTGTCCGATCTCTGGAATGTGACACTCGGATGAAAAAAGAGGCCCGAGTCGGTGGTTTGATCGAGGAGAAAAGTCGATACAAAGAGAGAGGGAACAAGTTGTGCTGCGAAGTGAGGAGGTACGAACTGGAAAACTGTGCCATTTGGGTCAAAGCAACAATTTGCACAGAGTGGCTTAATAATTTAATAGTTTACCATGTCTACCTGTACTTTCTGCTGTATTGTAACTTCTGTAATAACACTCTCTCTGAATCGCAGTCATACTTTTATTCTAACTTTAACTTTTATTCTAACTTTAAAAAAAAAAAAAAAAACAAAAAAAAAAAAACTGTATGTGAGCATGTGAGCAGAATACAAAAAGTAAAATGTAGCCAACTTTCTTCAACAACAGACTGCAATTTCTAGAGGATTCAGTCATCCAGGTACCTGCTGTGCATTGCAAAACCTGAAAAGTGATGATGTTAGTACGGTCTGAGCAGAAAGAAGGCCCTGTGCTGGCTGTTACCAACACACTGTGCTTTCTTTTCTTCCAGTCCACTGAAGGCAGAAAAAAAAAAAAAGATACTTGTAGAAATAACACGACTCCACTCCTATTTAACATGCAGGACTGTAAGAGAAGCTATTCTCCAGGGGTGGAAACTGTTTACATTAAAGATGCACCAATAAGAGATTTTGTGGTTCATTTCCGATCATCACTTTTGTAAAGCTCTGTTTATACAAATTTTAGCAGATTCCGAATTCTGTTTAAAAGTTAGAAATAAAATCCTTATTTTCTGCTTTTCAGACCAACTGTCCCTAAACAAGCTCAAAGTAACAGACAGATGTAGCTTTGTCTGCATCACAGACAATCTGCAAAAACAGTGAAATCCTCCTGGTTGAGGGACAGGGGTGTCTATAAATAAAACCCAACTATGAGGAATTATACCCAATCCTTTTATAAGACATGTTATAGCTCTCAAACATAGTATTTAAGAATAAAACCTGATTTGCTTTTGTGTGTTAGATAGTTAAATTATTCACTTATTGTAACTATATAGGAACCTTCACTGATTCAGTGTAATTCATTTAAGGACCAGAGGTGGCATCGTACTATGCGTAAGAGAGCAGTCAGCATTACACAGCTCTGCAGCTAAGCAGGATTTCACGATTATATCAACGGAAAAACAACATAACGAGAGTTGATATTTTAAACTGTCTTTAGCATCTTATATTAGTGTTTAACAAGGTTAGCACTCCTAACATTACTAGTAGCTGTTCTGTTGTGTATCCTCTGTGCAGAATGTAGGCCCTTAACTTATCTGTGAAATTTTTACAAGACTGGCAACATTTCCGTGTTGAACATATTCCATCCCAGAGTTGGATTCCTCCAAATGTTAAAACAGATCAACTTTAATTTGTTCAGCTTCCCTGGCATATCTCACCGCTGTGGTAGTTTGACTGAACTGTCGATATGCCTCTTTCTTTCTGAAAGTTTATTACATCTCTCTGCTTCTTCGAACTTCATTTTGAGACACCTCATTGATGCTGAAAATAACTAGCTTTGAGTCTTCTGCGCTCTGTAACAACTTCCTCATCGGAGAGTGTTATCAGTAAAACCTTGTGAGGCTCGATGCGTTCAGTGATCGGAAAAAAACATTGGATTTTTAGTTTCCAACTGGTCGTTCACTGAAGAGGGCCAAAAAAGCACAAATTCCTATCACCAGCCTTATTCTCAGAGCATCTCTAAACAAGTAGATACATTTTATTAGAATGTCTCATTGCCTGTTGGAACAATGCTTTGCATGGTTTGCTGTTCTTTGTGATGGGTTTAAGAGATTCCAGCCTTTTGATTATAGAGCCCTTTCTGTTGAGCAAGGAAGACTGGTTTGGAGGCTGTAATAGTAGCTTAACTACATGCACATAACTATTCTGTTTTATAGCTTTTATCCTTGATTCAGCCAGAGTGAGTCACTGGGCAGGAATAGCCTCAACATGTGGTTGTAATTTGAGTTAAAAAGGTCTTAAATGCCAGCTTTTTTCAGTGTGTGTGTGTGTGTGTGTGTGTCCTAATTGAATCTTGTCACATTTCCCATATGGCAGCGGTTGCATCCCAATCATTAGTGTGTTCTCCTTTGCATGTGTATCAAAAAAGGCCAAAGTCTTGTTAGAATAGTTTTTTTTAGGATTGATGTTTTAGGAAGAGAGGAGCTGGAAAAGCAGAAATACTTTCATGCCTCAGCCGCTAAGTTTTCCATTCAAGCTGACCGCAGGCCTGAAGGCAGTTGGAACAGATGGCAGGCACCTCAGAGGACCTGTTTTTCTAGCCTAAAACTGGAGGATGTGCACTGCTGAGTGTTGTCACATTCAATTCTTTGAGCCATCTTTTGTGCTTCATTCAACAGCGGCGTTGAGGTGTGATCATCTACAGAGAGACAAGAGAAGCTCAGTGTATGGATTTAGCTCAGTTTGTGTACATTACGCCGACATCACTGGAAGTACTGTGGTCTCCTGAAACGAGCAAAAGAACGTTACAGCCTCCAAAACCTGTTCTCGGGTATTCTGCTCTAACTCCATTCACAACGAGTTATAACTCCTGAAAGGAGAATGCTGGATCAAACCTGGTGTTTGTTCAGCAAGGCGTGTTCAGATAGAGAGCAGTACTTGACAGTTTGCGTCTCCTCAGCCTTTTTTAATTCATTTGACCATCAGGACTGATTACATTTTAGAGGTATGTTTCTGTCATCTCATGCAGGAATGTTGAAAATGAACCACTGAAACATTAGCAGTGTGCACACTTGAGGTCTGTCTTTTGCTGCTGGCTTGAGCTGGTTTAGTATTTCACCCCTGCTTTGTTTATGGTACATTTATATTTGGCTTTGCCTTGTGTGGGAAAGCTTCTTACCTGAAAGAGAAATACGGAATTCCAGATCGACGTGTGTCCGTGCATGCAGTTTGGTGCTCACTTCTGTTGCCATAGCAGCAAACAAAGCATCAGTGTATGTTTTGATATCTGACCTGTCATAGCTCTTATCTTGTGGTATTCCTCTGCTGTCTCATCCTGCAGTGACCCACAGATGAGCAGGGTAAAGAAGAAAACGCCACGCTCTGCTTGGTGTCTGTGTGTGTGAGCTCTTAGCTGATAACCACCTCAGGGCTAAAATCATTCCGTTTAATTGTCAGGAATTTTAATAAACTGATGGTTCATGGAAACATGTAGTTGCAAACAGGAAGCCTCTTCAAAGATCTTATACTTTCAGAAGCAGAGATTTCTCAACTGCAAAATAGTTTGCACCTATTTGTTAATTTAACACATGGATTAAAATCAGTTTAACAAACATAGTGAAGTTAAGGTCTGTTAAAATGGTTGCATAATCACTGTCCTAGTGGTCCTATAGAGTCAAGGCTGTCTTCCACATCCTTTTTCAATGGATTTTAGAAGTTTTTTGCATCTAAGAATTAACAAGGAGAGTGGATTTCTATTGATAGAACAACATATATCTTTGTTGTGACTTAGAGATGAGTAAAAAAACAAACAAAAAAAATGTCTTTTAAACTATGCAGGCATAGTTACATAGCTGCATACTACTATTCCTATGTGTATGCAGCTATTATATTATTTTTAAGGAGTGACTGGAGTTTTTTCCTGCTGTATGGAGCAAAGACTGAAGACTGATGAAGGATTGCCCTCCCAGAAACAACAACAACAAAAACAGGTTACCAGGCTGGAAAAAAGCTGTTATCATTTGTCCTAGTTTATAACAAAGAAAAACATGAACGTTTATGCTGTGGAAAGTAAAAGACCCATTATTAAAAAAACCTTTATGTTGTTTTAAAACTACAATTCAATTAGCAAGCTCCAATTGACATGTCTATAAAGAAACTGACTGTAGGCCAGGTAACTGAAAAGGTTGCCCAACTATTTAACCAGCTATTATCAACATGGTATACACATGTTACTCTTTAAAAGTAAGGCAAATATTCTGCCCATTATGCAATTGAAAACTACAACAAAATTTAAATGAGTATGTATTTTAGATTTTTTGTTTATGTCTATATAATAATAATAATAATAATAATAATAATAATAATAATAATAATAAAAACAGCAATTAAATGTTGTAACTAACATCTTTTGTTAGTTACAACATTTAATTGTAAACCAGAATCAAATGTTGCATTATTTTAGCAGCAAAAGGAATAATGGTAGCTGTTCTGTGTTAAATCAATGTAGTAGACTATGTTACACATTTTTGTTTTAAATACTCGTGTTAATAAATGTTTATTATTCTGTAAAAAAAAAAAAAAAAAAAATCTATTGCCAGCCAATGCCTATGTGAAAATTTTATCTTCATTCAAATAACTATACATTTTATTTAGGGTAAAACATTTTAAGAATTAAGTAAAATTTTTAAAGCAGACCTTTTCCTTTTTTCACTTGCTTGTTTTTAATTGTAGTTAGTAGCAATTTTAGCAAATATTACATAATCTATTCATGTTTTATCATTTTATCTATCTTTCTATTTATGTTTGTATTTTACCAAGTACTATCATAACCTTTTGATGTTATTTTAATTTCGCAGATGTTACTGAGCATTTAGTGAGTAATTAGAAAATGAAATTGTTGAAACTTATAATTACTTGATAAAAAAACAAAAAAACTGTATATGATGTCTGTAACCACACCTTTATTTTAAGGTTATTAACAGCTGGTTTAAGAGTGTCGTGTTACCTAACAGGGCTGATAATTTGAGGTTTAAATACTGAGCAAAACATTTTTTTCAGTTTGTGGTTGTCATTCAATTCCTTCAGCATGTGCTTCTCTGACCCTGCAGCCCACTTTCTATTCAAACCATCAAAGCTGCTGCAGCTTATCTTAAGATTTAGAATAAAATCAAAAAGACAAAGTAAGTCAGCTGTTTGTCATTTTTGAATGTAAGCAGGAACATGGAACCAAGAAGCATTTAATAATAATAATAATAATAATAATAATAATAATAATAACAATAATAATAATAAAAAGAAGAAGAAGAAAATGACTAACTTTCATTGCCTAAAATAAGTGAATAAAGAGGAAGTCAGCCATTTTTCCCATAGGCAAATCACAAAGCTGTAGTCTCTGTAATTTTCTTCTCTGGCCAGGCCACACCAGGCTACTGGATGACTCACCAGTCCGCTGAGTCAAGTGGGTTCTTCCACTGTGTGTGGGTTAGGACTTGTACCCTTTGCTATCAATACAACCAAGCCCTGAACTGTTTCTGAAAGTTTACACAGAGTGCATTATCCATATTTTTATAGCAGGTTCAATCCCTCCCAGCCTGAGCTCATGTCACACCCTGATAATTTAACCAGACTTTAGCTAGCCAGAGAAAATAAAACATTTCTGTAAACTTCTACAGACTTCCTGTTGGAACCATAGGCTTATATGTGGGGAAAAAGGCCAATGAGAGTTAATTTAATTTAAATTTTCCTTTAATCACTCTATCTAGTGTGTAAGTCATATGATCTATTAACTTATCAGTTTGGGGCACATTGAGGTTGGTTCAAGTCTGAAATGTTTGTCAAAGTTTATCTTTTTTTTCCTGTCTTTATCTAATACTAAACAAAATCTTGTAAGTAGTGGTCACATCTACTTGATGTTTTTGTGTTGCACATAAGGAATCTAATCACTGACACTGAGTTGAACTCAATGTTGAACTCAAGCAAAAAGAATCATGCTTTCAGATTAGGTAATAGGTAAGGTAAAGTCATGGGATAGCTTAAAAAAAGACTTAATGGCATCCCTCAGACTCAGTGTTCTTGCAGCAACACTTTTTTTTGACAAGGCCTAACAATTTGCAACATGAAGAATGACGCACCGGCATGACAAGTTCATTTAGCAAATGTAAGAACAGACTTGTCTATACACCTCCTCATGCCTTTCCCACCTCTCCCCACACCTTTTATGTCTTTTTCCCCCCTCCATCTTCCTTCCATTGTATTTTCTTCCTCTTGCTGTTTCTATGTTTGAGGACTTGTTTACAGTTTATTCAACAAGCTAAATCCTGATGGAGTTAATCATTGGCATTATTATGCATTTGTCTTATTGCCTAGCACAGGTTTGGTGTTCAATGAAACAGACCTGAATGATCAGACTGTAAAACCAATTAACATCTTTTAAAATGGGATTCTGAATCTGTTTATTTTACTTTTGATCAAATTTAAGGTAATTTGAAAGGGAATAAATCACAAGACTCTGACATTTCTTTGCTTGTCTGAATTAAATTAGATCTTTTCCCTGTTAGGAAAGATCTCATAGTAATGATCTTTTATAGCTGTTAAAGTCAGTTGGAATAAAACTGTGATCATATGAAGTTACCTTTAATCTCCTGGCATTGATTTACCAACAACAGTTGCTTTGTTTGCTGTAGAAACATGCCCACTTGTGTGTCCCAACACAAAGCTGCCTTTCTCTCACCAGGGATTTTTAATTGAATTACTGTATTGTTTGTCATTAATGAGGAAGTGGAGTGTTATTACATTGAGTGAAACTACAATAGCAAGGTGATCTAAATACAGGAAAACATCTTTTTCTTTGGACCAGGGTGATTTCATGTTTGCTCTTGAGATTCTAAAACTCCTAGTCAACTCTGTTGCCCTTTCTTGTTTTTACCTTTCCTGCAGAGGCTTTTGATTTGACATTTGACCACACCCAGTTCAACAATGGCGCACCGGTCACAAAGCTCATCGGTCGGCGATAATCCACTTGACCCAAACTATCTACCCCCGCACTACCGCGAGGAGTATCGTCTAGCTATCGACGCTCTGATAGAAAATGACGTACAGGTACCAGTTATGATTCTGTCACATTTTCCAGCATGTGACTAATGTGTAAAAACAGATGCAGGGCTGTGGAAAAGTATTTGTCTTTTGTAGTTTTTCATGCTTTAATGTTTTAAAGTAGGCAAAAATCTTAAGTAAATACAAAGACAGTTTTCACATGATGATTTTGTTTATTAGGGGAAAAACTATCCAAACAAAATGGGTCCTTTGTTAAATCATGCATTAACTGTATTTAACCACTTTTTTAGAAATTTGGTTTAAATTTTACTCGCCACCTTCAGTCATGATTATGGTCAGACCTGTAAAATGAAGAAATCACCTAAATGAAACCTGTCTATATGAAGTAAAATAAAAGATTTTAAAAATCTTGGAGTGGACAGGACATCAAAGTTAATCCAAGAGTGCATCAATGACTTAACCAGGAGATCACAAAAGGTCCCAGAAGAACATTCAGAGCACTGCAGCCCTCATTTGCTTCAGCTAAGGTCAGTATTTTTGATTCAGCAATAAGAAAATGGCGTCCATGGGAGAGATCCAACGTGAAAACCACTGCTAAATATCAAGAATACAAAGTCCTGTCCCACCGTTGCCATTATTGATGCTAGCATGAGTTCTGCTCTCCAGCTAAAAATCTTAGAAGAATGTCTGGCCATCAGTTTGTGACTGTATCCCCAAGCTCTCTTGGATGATAGCACGGGACAATGATCTGGAGAAAACCAGCATGGTCACCTCTGACTGGCTCAAGAAGAACTAAATGGAGGTTTTGGAGTAGCTAAGTCAAAGTCCATACTTAAATTCAGTTGTGATGTTATGGCATCCTGTTTATGCTCTTAACCCACCAATGTTGCTGAATTACAACAATTCTTTAGAGAAAAGGTGGGCCAAAATTTCTGCAGAGTGATGTAAAAGGCTAATTGCCAGTTATTATTGTCGCCAAAAGTTAGTATGGATTTCTTTTTCCCTTAAGAAATTAAATCTTCATTTAAAAACTGCATTTTTAGTATAGTAATTTTTGTCTGAAACATTTAAATGTTACACAAAATCAAAAACAGAAGTGAACTGTAAGGGGCCAAATTACAGTACTGTAATCCTGCTTTTATCATGCACTGAACTTGTTTGTGTTGTCGCACCAGGGCTACTTTGAATTCCTCCAGATGTCAGATTTGGTGGGCTTCCTGTCCCAAACGGAAATTGAATACATCAAGTCCACACTCCAGGGACCCAGCCAGCCGTCGGGCGCCCCCGAGCTTACATATTTTGAGGGAGGGCAGGACGCTGAGGGCTCCTCTGACACCTACTGGCCAATGCAATCCGACCTGGCTGCACCGGGGCTGGACTTGGGCTGGCCGCTTCCACAACACAGCTTCATTGGGCCCACAGAGGTCACCACTCTGGTCAATCCCTCCGACGCAGAAATGCCAAGCATTAAGGAGCAGGCCAGGAGACTCATCAAAAACGCACGGCATGTAAGTAAAAAGGCCAGCGTGAAGGAAAGATAAATGTTACAATGTGCAGACTTGATATACATATTTATACTGCCTACAAATATGCTTTAAATACATAAATGTATTTGGAAGCACATTTATAGCTGGATGGGTTTGTGTCAGGGTCTGGTGTATTTGTTCTAGTGTTGTCCTATCAGCATGCATTGCATAAATCAACTGTTATCTCAAAAAAGAGCAAAACTGGTTGATAAAGCCCTGCCAGGTACGTGTGTACACTAACTTGTATTAGGTTGCACTATTGTTAGTTTGAACTCCCTTTCTTGTCTACCTCTGGCAATGTTTCCACCCCTCCCTTTAAGTCAAAATTCCTACTGACTGGCCCTCAGCTAAATTAAAAATATGATTAACAGAAGAATGGTTGCCAAATGTGACAAGCAGTCGAACTTGTTGGTGTGAAGGATCATGCCTTTATTTGTACTACGCATCTGTCTGAATTTACAGAGTTCACGTCTGTGTCTTGCAGGCGTTTACTTTTAGCATCTCTGAAGTCAGTGTCTCAGCATGCACATGGAGGAATGACAGCTTGGAAATAAAATGAGTCACCCTGCAAACATTATGTAAATTTTGTGCTGCAGATATATTGAGTGTAGTCAAATGTGCATGGCACATCTGTTTTGTTTCAAGCCTTTTATTAAAGGCTTGGAACTTAAGTTGGACCAAACACCTGTCAAGTCAACAAACATCAACCAAAGCCCTCTCAATAAATACAAAAAGGCAAATACAAAGAATCCTGGCTCAGTTCATCCCCACCTTCACCAATTTGTACCTCCATTTCATACATCACCATTTCTTCCTTTCCAACTCGCACCTTATACCTTTTAACACATTTCATACCAAAATACTTAACCATGGCACATCAGTTTTTTTCAATTTTCTTTGTAGTGAATTACCTTATTAATTAGGGACATAAATTGACATAAAAATGATCAAACCTCATTTATATCATGTATAATTTTATCTTAAAATCTTGTATTACTTTCTATGATTTATTTTGGTTTTGATCCCCACTTGGGCCAGCTTGTTCCTTTAACCAATTAAATCATGATGTTAGAATTACAGGAAGTGATGTTATTATACATACCTTTGAATCATTCCAGAATAACTCTGAGTGACTGTCTTTTGAGATTTGTTTTTTTTTTTTTTTTTTTTTTTTTTTTTTATTGGAGTCATATAACTGATATCTCTTACAGCAGAATGAGTAGTTTAAGTTGCCAAAAGCGGGTATGAATTGAGGCATTATTGGTTAAAAAAATGTCCTGCAGTAGAACCCTCCATTTAGTTTCTAATAAAAATGGGCATGAATTGACCAAAACTGAAAAGAGTGAAATGACTGGGACCCACATAGTACTGTTGGAAGACTGTTTAAGGAATTGACAATACAATAGACATATGTTCTTAAAATAAGTGTATTTGTTCTTGTTGTCTAGGTTATCGCAATTGTAATGGACATGTTCACAGATGTTGACATTTTTGCTGACCTCTTGGAAGCAGCAGGACGCCATGTTCCTGTTTACATTGTATTGGATGAGCAGGATGCTCCTCACTTTGTCGCTATGGTTATGAGCTGCAAAGTCAACCTGGATTTGATTCCTGTGAGTTTCAGGTTTCATTATACTTCACATCAATTCTCACTTTTTCTTTTTACCCTTTACAAAATTTTACACATGGTTGGCAGTAACAGGTAAACTTTTGTTTTCTAGATGATGCGTGTCAGGACTGTCGCAGGAGTAACATACTACTCACGAACAGGGAAGTCATTTAAAGGACAGGTGAAAGATCGTTTTCTCTTGACTGACTGCAGGGCTGTCCTCAGTGGGAACTACAGGTAGCTCATTAGATGATTTTCATTTCATTTTGTTGTAATTATTTAAAAATGCTAAGACTTTATGTTTTGTTCTTTTCTAGTTTTATGTGGTCGTATGAGAAGATCCACCGTTGCATTGCACACCTCTTCCTTGGGGAACTGGTCACTACTTTTGATGAGGAGTTTCGTATTCTCTTTGCCCAGTCTGAGCCTCTGATCATTGATCCATCCAGTGGACCACTCACAATCCCTGACCTGGGCACCAGCAGCTACATGAACACCCAGTTTGGTCTAAAGAGGTCACAGTCTTTACGTAACCCTGTTGGTTTCAGAAGACAGCCTGAAATTTCCTCAGCCTTCCCATATGGGGAGTTAGATCGTAACCCTTCACTGCCTTTCCGGAGGAATGATACATTTCGTCACACCCTGGAACCTAGTGCAGGAATAACAATAGGAAAATATTCTCAGCAACAGTTTCGTCTCCAGCAGTCGTACTTGGAGCAAGGAAAGTCCATTGTATCCAGACAGATGGAGTTGAGTTCAAGTGCCTTCAAGAGACACAGCTATGCTGAAGGAACTCAGGAAAACTACACATCTTCACGACAATACATGAAGCGCAGAGTAATGAACAATCTGGATGAAACAGATTTTCACAGGTAACTGATTCTAAAATACGCTTTGTTTCTGAACTTAATTATTCTAATTGATCTCATGTACTATCATTTGTGCAGAAATTTACATTCATTAACAACTAAATCAACTAAAAAGAACAATGTTTTCTTTTCAGAGAGCAAATTTCAAGTAGCCATTTCTACAGTGAAGGTCCTGGTCCTGGTTCTGGCCACGGACACTACGACCGACTTCGAGGCCGTCCTCCTCACCTTCCCATTGACCAGTATTCCGAATCAAGTTTTCACTCGGATCCTGAGCCTCCACCTGGAAGCAGGGACTATTTTTCATCTGAGGACCTGAGAGGACCTGATGGGCTCCACGCCCCTCCTGTAGCTGGGAGGTATGGAGGAGGATCTGCTAGTCGGAGACCAACCATAGGTCAAGCGTATGCTTGTCAGAGTTCACCAACGCATTTGCACCCACCTGAGAGAGGACAGTTTCAAAAGCAATCTGATCAAGAGTACAATCAAGATCCAAGTGTAAGGCAAGGTATGAGGAGTTGGAGAATCCACTCATATCTGAGTACTTATGAGGATGGAGAAGAAGGCTTGCCTCAGCCTATGGGTCATGATGCATTTGATGAGCCACTGCCTGCTGAGCAACTAGGTTCATCTGAAAATTTAGCTCCACGCTTTGGACTAAAGGAGCCACCAACTGTTCCCCCCAAGCCTAGACCCGATATACTGAGACCACGCTTTGGAAAGCCAAAATTACCTGACAGCACCAATAAAGACTCTGCCCCAACAGCAAGCAATGACGTGCTTCCCTCTTTCAGTGATTTTAGGTCTTCTATTTTGGAAAAAAGAGACAGAATAGTAGAGAAGGAAAAGGAAAGGGAGTCAGAGAGGGGTTCAGCTAGGGAGGCTGCAGAAGATTCGGAGGTTAAGGAAACTCCAGATCTCTTTTTGTCCAGGCACGAATCATTCCGTTCACGCGTAAACCCTCTCCTCCAGCGTAGCTCTCGTCTGCGCTCCTCGCTTATATTCTCTTCTTCCAAGGCAGAGATGCACAGTGGCAGCCTTGGTCTAAAACCAGCGACAGAAGAAGATGACCAGTTAGATTCGGTACGCACTTCCTCCCTTGTGGCCCAGATTCTTGAAAAGAGAAGGTCACTGTCTCGTGAGCCTTTTGAGTGGCGAAAGAAAGCAGAAGAAAAAGACAGTGTAAAAGAAAAGGAGGAGAGAGAGGAAAAGGTGAAGGAGAAAGAGAAAGAAAATAAGAAGAAGGAAGAGCAACAGAAAAAGGAACAAGAAAAGAAATATCAGATTACGGAAAAAGAAGAAACCCATACTACTGAAAAAGAAGAAAAAACAATGAGCGTTGACACAACTGAAGTCAAGCCCTCAGTAAATGTAAATGACCTAGCTAGTAGACTACAGTATTTTAAAGATCTGGAGAACAAGAGAAAAGCTTCAAAAATGGAGACAGAGCAATCTCAAAAAGCTTTAGAGCCTGCCGAGAAAAAGCCAGGCCTTTCTGAGAAGGTTCCTTTCAACACTACGGCTCCTCCAAAAACCCCATCTGTAACCGTCAGTTCAACAGAACAAGAACCCAAGAAGCCAGACATCTCAGCAAAACTGGCAGAGCTCTCTCGCAGACCTTCAGTAAGTTCAGTCAAGCCTTCACTAATAACTCCAAAACCTTTTGGAAGTTACCTGAAGCCCTCAGAGACATTGCAACCCCACAAAAAGGAGAACGAGACAGAGGGTCAAAAGAAAGATGACCCCAAGGCTCTGAAGCCTCCTCTATCACCTAAGCTCTTTCGGAAGGATCAGGTGAAGCTTAAGTCCCTGAATCTTCGTCGCATCTCCTGTAGCGATGATATTCTGACAAATGATGCAACAGATGCTGAGAAGAGTGAAATGAAAAAGAGCCGCTCTCACAGTTCATCAATGCTGCCACATGAAGAGTCTAAAGGAGGATTGCACAAGGTTATGGGTTCTAATACTTCATTAAACACACTTGGTGAGGGGAAGAGTGATGGTAAGACTCTTGAATTCCTGAAGAAACAGACTCAGAGGTTAAAGGGTTTTCTTGGGCCAAAGGATAAAGAAAAGAAAACCTCAGGAGACGACAGGGGCATGAGCACCGTCATGGAGGTGGCTGACGATTCAAGCAAAAAGGGCTCCTCAGCAAAAGTCACAACATCCATGCCGACAGAACAACCCGCAACTAACCACAAAGAAACGGGTGGGAAATCCTTCTCATCCCGCTATCAGGCCCCAGGAAGCTCTGCTTTGTACAGCAGCAACCTACGAGATGACACTAAAGTCATTCTGGAACAAATCTCCGCCAATAGCCAGAAAAACCGCCAGGAGCGAGAAGAAACCGGAGGGGACAAAGATAGTGGTGCCACAGACAAAGGACAAGAGACGCAGAACCCCTTTAAGAAGAATCTATTTCAGCGACCGCAGAGCAACACCCAGGAGCGGGAGGGGCTGCTGAAGAGGATAGAGAGTCTGAGAAAGGAGAAGAAGGTCTACAGCCGCTTTGAGGTAGTTAATGCCAGCAGCATTGATGGAAAAAAAATATAGATAAAATAAATAACGCTCATTCTCTTTCCTATTGTTTATTCACTGAGAAAAGTGAGACCCTGCAGATCTCTCAGTTCTTTTTTGACCCCCTGGATAAATTATGTTGAGTAATTTTAGTGGGCAGGCCTCTCCTGTGAAGATTCACTATGATTCCATGTTTTCTCCTTTTTGTGGATAATGTTTAAAGTTGAACGTAATAGTACGAAAAATGTGGTTAATCACATCTAAATCAAGAGGGACAATGATATTTCACACAGGGCCAGGTTTGTTTGGACAGCTTTTTCACCCTATTAAATAGAATCATCATTTAAAATGTCTTTTTTGTATTTGCTTTTATAATCTTAGTTAGATATTCAAATTGTTTGATTACCTGAAACATCAAAACATTGTGAAAAAAACCAAAAACAAATAGTCTGTAAGGGGGCAGTTACCTCTCACAGCACTGCGTAGAAGAGGTCTGGCACAGTCGATTTCACTGTTATCCCTGTTGCTCTGTTAACAGATGGGGAATAGCCTGGCATAACGAAAGATGGAGGACCGACCTTTTAAATGGGAACTATTTATGCAAGATGATCAAAAACAGCCATTGCCAACTTGTGCCAACAACAATCTGTCACTCCTCAAAGCACTTCTGATGCAAGAGCTGCAGCCTTTTCTGGAGTTACACAAAGAAGTAATAAAACTTGAAAAGATGATGTTGAAAATGCTGAAAACAACCTAAAGTCACTGAGTTTGGAATGTGTCTCCTTGCCAAGAACTGGTACTACTTTTTCTTAATATGGTGACTGAAAGACAAAAGTGACTACTTGCACACTGACAGCATTGGCTAATGTTTCACCACACAGATAAAAAGGTAGGCTGATTCACATAAAACCAAGCTTGTATGAATGTGACTGGGGGAACTTGAAGATGAAAACGGACTGCACGTTATAGCAGACAAAGAAAACATACATGCCAGTTAAAAAAGCACAGCAGTATTCTGCAGTAAGCATACATTACCAGTGTTGTGTGTTTATGGAAATGTTTGTGTGCCTAGAACTAGTTTGGAGATTAACATGAGAAAGTGTCCTTGTGGTTTCATCATGTGCCAATGGCTCATCGAGGCCATTACTAATGTTGGAGAGTTAATACAATCCCAAAGAAATAAAGATGTGGGTAGTACTGAGAATGAAGTTGTGGGTAATACTGTTGGAATAAAGAGAACAAGGTGAGCTCTAAAACGTTTTTTTTTTTTTTTTTTTTTTTAAGAGCTCAAACTGCATTAGCAAGTGTGGGTTTTGATCAAGTCAAAGCTGTAGCAAAGTCTACCTTTCCATTAAGGTGTGGACCCAATGTTCAGGGCTAAAGATGTCAAATAACCATTCAGGGAGGGGATTTTGGACAAATGACTAGGCTAATGTAGGCATGCTATCCTTTGTTTTGTGTAAATAAAAATGTAAATCATTTACAGTTGCCCTGAGTCACTGTAAAATAGTTTTGTTAGCATGTTTTTTTTTTTTTTTTTTTTTTTTTTTTTTTTTTGGGGGGGGGTTTCAATAAGGCATGACCTCTAAAGGAAAGCAAGACAAAGAAGTCTGGGTGTATTGCACAGTTCTGGAGCAAAGCCATACCAGCTTACATAACTCTTTTTACTTCTAAGGCCTACACCCTAAGCGGGACTCCTGGCTATTTTGTTAGCCTGACCACAATTTAAAAGAAGACCAAGGTGTGTGCTTGACACATTAAGAGGGCAACAAACTAGTTTGTGCTTTTAGTAGAGTACGTCTGAAGATTGGATGTACTCCTGAGGGATGATTTAAAGTTTACATGGTTTTTGATTCACCGTTTTACTGTACATATTTATATATAAAAAGCTTTGTTCATGTTTTGCATTGTTTTGCACTGCACTGGACTCATTTTTGTTAAATATTATTGACATTACTGAGGGTAAATCAGTTGCACAGGGTTATTGTGCTCTTTGTTTTTAAATATTGGATAGTACTACACTGTTTTTAAAATTTGCAAAAAAAGCAATTAAATACTTTAAAGTGATTTAAGTTGTGGTTGTGTGTATATGAACAGCTCTATACATCAACTGAATTTTGCAATTACAAGTCTCAATTTCTTTTTTGTTGATGCAGAACAATCACAAAGTTGCAACTGTTAACATTTTTATACAGAAATTTGCAAACACTTCAGTATATAGTACATCAGTATTGAAGATCTTATTAACACAGATCAAGAAGTTCAACATTTTTCAGATTCAAAGTTAAAACCACATAAATGTTAGGAACAATTTAGATAATAAATACAAATAAATTTCTGAACAAATATGAGCCCAGCAAGAACTTAAAATGCAAGTATCTTAGACAATGTCAAAGGTATACGTTGACTGTAAGACTATCTCACTCAGGAAATCTGAACACTTACATAAAATAAATTTAGCATTTCAATGTTACCTGAGAGATATGCGAACAAAGCACCAGGTTTAGAACAACACAAAGGACTAGTGACTCTTAGGTCCTCAAAACTAGCAACAAGCTGGTTTATTCATGAATCTGTGCAGCTGCAGTCTCCAACTGCTTCTTTTTCTTCAGCTCCTCTAACTCTTCATCCAGTTTATGCAGCTGAGCCAACTTTACTTGTTCTATCAGAACCACACAACAAACAGTTCAAATGCTGAATGCATGCATAAAAAAAATGATTCACCACAAATGTGCTCACAGATGACCGTGGGAAAACCCGGAGAGAACACTTACCAACTGATAACAGCTGGTGTTTTCTGTCTTCAGCTTTCTTCAACTCATCTGGGAGTCTCCTTGGATTCTAAATATTTTTTTTTGTTTCAGTTACTGGTTTTAATAAATAAAGAAAGGAAATAAAGAGAACTTACAAAGACAAAGTCAAGTTGTTTGTGCTGCTCTATCAGTTGCAGAAGTTGACTTTCAAATCTCATTCTGTTGAAACCAGGTTAGTTATTATGGCATAATTTTAGATGTTCTAAATGCAATTCATTATCACATTATGAGTAGTTACCGCAGTTTCCTGTGTTTCAGCTTGACTTCTTGGATTTCACATCTATATTGTTCAACCAATTCCTCGCTCATCTTGTTCTGCTTCAACTGCCTGAAAAACATATTTTAGCATGTTGAAGATATTAAAGACACGATATTAACACAAACTAAATGAAATCATAAAGCATTCTCACAGGTTAAACATCAGACACATTCTTCAGGTTGAATCAGAATTTCTAATTAACCTAAGATGGACAGTTTTAACAATGAAGGGAAGCTGAAGGTAGCTGAAGGAAATGCACACGCAATGGGGAAAACATGCAAACTTCAGAGGTCTGCAAAGCTTAGACTCCAACCTTAGACCTTCTTGCAGGAAGGTGGCAGGTCTTACCATCATGCCACCATGCTGCCTTTGTCTTGCAGCTTTCCTGTAACGATTTTCGCAAACCATCTGCCTTCAAAGGGCAGAGTTAAAACAAAGTGCGTCACAGCAGCCATTGATGTATTTTAGGACAATGCTGGACAGCAGGAAATTCTGGCATTTTGCTATCAGATGGTTAAGACAAATGTAAGCAATGAAGGAGGCCGGACTGGTTGGACATACCTTTGTCCGACAGAAGGATAATGACCCAAACCAAGAACTAAAAATGAGCCTGCTTCATGCCCACTCTTTACTGAATGTTTTTAATTCAGCCATAATGAAATTTATGACCAGACTTTGACGAGGCCAAAATCGTCTCTGCTTTTTTTTTTTTTGACATTCAGAGCTGGACCTGCTAGTGTGCTTGAGATCATTGTCCTGCTGCATAACCCAAGTATGCTTGAATTTAAGGTCATGAACTAGTAGCTGGACATTCTCCTTAAGGATCTACTGCTAGAGAGCAGAATTAATGGTTTCATCAACTAAAGCAAGTAGCCCTTGTCGTGAAAAAGCAAAGGTTTCCAAGATCTTTGTACTATCAGTGCCAACTTTGATTCTGATCTTTTTCTCTGAAATTAACTTTTAGTTTTACACTAGATCTAATGGGAATTACACATTTCCCTAAGTTTTCTTTTTATCTCTTAGTCCACATAATAAATTCCCAAAAGTCCTAGTGATCGTCATGACGTTTTTGTTTTGGGACCCTGAGAGATGATTTAACATGCCAATGTAGTTCTTTTATCTGATGAAGAGCCAATTTTTCAAAATGTGACCTTGGTGCTGTACATCTTGCACATCATAGTGCAAGAAAGAAGCCCACATTGTCAGTCTGGCCTTTCTGGTTTATCTGTATGCTCCTCAGTCATGTTGTATCACAACATCTGCCACTTTTTCTAAAGTGTGCTTTTTGTTTCTGCATAACCCTCCCAAGGATGCAATTTTCGCTCAGCATCTTTCTTATTGTTAAGTCATAAACACTGCCCTTAACTGAGGCAAGTGAGGCCTGCAGGGTTTCAGATGTTGTCCTGAGTTCTTTTGTGATTTCCTGGATGAGTTTTCAATGTGTTAGATTTTGGTAGACCAGCCAGTCCTGGTAAGCTTTGCCACTACATTAAGTTCTCTCCATTTGTGGATAATGGCCGAAAGCTTTAGAAATAGCCCTATAACCCTTTTCTGGCTGACTTTGTTCTTGAATTACTTTAGCTCAGGGTGCAACATTTTGTTGTTGTTTGAGATCTTTTAACCAACTTTAGCCATGTTGTCAGGCAGGTTCTGTTTTAGGGGTTTCTTGATTCTACGGGTCTGGAAGTAATCAGGCCTGAGTATGGCAAGTAAAATTGAATAAAAAATGTGGATAATTGCAGTTAATTGATTATTCAACATGAGGGAGAATTATATCTTCACAAAGGGCCTGGGTGACTTTGGATTAATTTGTTCTCTTAATAAAAGAAATCATCATTTGAAACTAATTTGTGTATCTCTCTAATTATCTTTCTCCAATTATAATACTTGTTTAATAATCTTAAATCCTTTAATATAGGTATTGGTATTCTGTTCTAGTGACAATGTTGAATTTACTATTGAAGATTTCCATTCTGTCTTCATTTTCTTCTAAGCTTATGGCAGGAGCAGGGATGCTGTTCAAAGCTTCTGCACATAAAACAGGAAAACTTAAAAATTTCTTTAAAAATATTTAAGGCCAGTTAAAACAGACAAAAATACTGTCAAGTCAAGCCGCCAGAGCTTTATTACATGGGGAGTTCCTGCCATCTAGTGGCAGAAACACCACACTCACAATGACACTTGTTGGCAGTTTTAAAAAAATATTTACATTACCTGTCCAAGTCCTGCTCAGACTCTTCACATTGCAACTGTAGCTTCCTGGATGCCCCTGACAAAACAAACCCAAAAACATCAATTATACTCATCATCATATTCATTTCAAATATAAATGTTTACTGAAGATTACAATACGGTTTCAGGCAAAGAGTAAAACATTATAAAACAGCATCACAATATACACATGAACATTAACATTGTTCATCCAGTGTGCACCTTCTTTATCTTTATGGATTCCTTCCAGTTCATTAGCTTCAGTTCGTACTGATAAACAAGAATAAGAAATGTATTACACATACGTTAGAGTAAATATCTAAATACAACATGTTTGCCTTTACTATTATTTTTACTTTAACTTAGAGTAAATCAGTACATGTCTTGAATGCTGGGATATACAGCAACATGTTCAAAAAATTAATTATTGCCAAAATAAATGCACAAGAACAGTATAGTAACTTACAATCTGCAAGCTCCTTCTGCAAATGGTCATGCACAGACATGACATCTCTGAGTTCCTCTTCCAGTTGTCTCTTTTCTGTATGTCAAACATCAACAACTGATAACTCTATATTTATTATTCACAAAAACTGAATCAGAATGGCTCAAGTAGGGTGTTGCTGTTCCCTACGAGAGGGAGATACTAATCATATCTCATGAAACTCCATTCATCATGCTCTGAAACTCCACGGATGGAGTAACAGGTAAGGATATACCTTACTGACAATACTGTACGAAGAGCATGGGAAACTGAATATTCTGTGCATACGCCTATCTCACTCACGGTTGCAAGCAATCTTAGTTTATGTTTTTATCTATCCGTGTATGTACACAACTCCAGAGCTTAACTCTGGTCTGAAAATTGTATGTTTTTGCGTGTTTTGGTTATACTGGCTCTATTTCTTCTCAATCTAACACGGGAACGTGTCTTCCATTTACATATCGTCAGCAGAACGTGGTTCCTTATTGGTACAAACCTCAAGAAATATTTCTACAAAATTACACCCAAGAATAAAAGGGTTTTCAGGTTAAACAAGGCATCCACCCTTTCAGATACATTCAGTGCCCTTACTTTTTATAATAAACGTTTTATTCGGTTAAAAACAACCAGATTAAACTACCGGATGTTTCGCTTGACAAAGATTACCCAATGCGTCAAGATGGTTCCTCCCACGCTACAGCTGACATCGCCAGTTAAGATAATTTGTGCGATTATATGTGTGGAATATCCACTGATCAGATCAACAATATTAATCAATGACTGATACAGATTTAAAACAACACAAAGGCAAATTTAACCAAGACATTTTAAAACGGCACGCATGCGCATCATTTAGCAATAATAAAAACAAGGAAAGACGCCACAGTGACTTAACTAGCTTTAAATGTGCGTGTTAAAAATATTTTTAAGAAAAACTTTAAATGACAACGAGTGTGATTATTTAAAATGTAAAATTAAATATTAACTTTCAATGAAAGTGTGTTTCTTTGTGCTGAAACCTCAAAGCGGTCCCTTTTTGTCCAAAAGATGTCGCTATTGAGCCAAAACGAACAATGAAAAAAAAAAACAAACTGTCACCTAAATAAAAATAGAGTAGCATTTTAAAACCTACAGTTAACCTAGGAAAATAAAATGAAACCTTAAAAGATGTACCTTGTTGAAGCATCCTTAGCTTGGCCATGAGCTGTTCAATTTTGGGCTCCGCCAAATCTCCACCTGACAATTTAATAAATTAAATTATATTCATGATATATTGAAATTTCACCTGCATATTCTCATGTTTTTACATTCTTTTCGTGGCGTGACATTAATTATATCCCCGATGTTGAGTCTTGCAATTTATACGTAAAGACATCAAAATTAATAACGGAAACCTCTGATTTTTCTTTCACCTTCTACCAAATGCTAGCTTACAATGTTAAGTAGCATTAGGTTGGTAATATAAGCAACGAAGGTAAAACTCAAAGCGGTTTAAGTCGTAAATTAAGCTAAATGTAAGTTTTTGCTTTTGTTCTAATGTCGTTATACATTATTGAACAAACAAAACTGTTTTTGTAACACTGCCGTTACATGTTAACCAACTGCCAAAAACCCCGCTAGCTTAGCTCGAACTAAATGTACCGTTGAAGCTGAAATTCATCCCTAAAATATTTGTACCAGAAAACTATTAAGTAATCTGGGAACTACCACATAATGAACCCTGTTCCATGACTTATTCGAGTCATACCGCCTTGTTCGCTCATGTTTATCCAGCAAGGCCTGTCTCTAGATGGCTGAATGATGTTCACACCCGGTCCCCGAGTTAGCGGTCTTTTTCAGAGGCTCGTGAGTGGCCCTCCACTTGCGCATATCAAAATATTTGAATATTTTATAAAATTTCAAAATGTCATTTAGTTCAGTCAATTAATTAATTAATTGAAGTTCGGACTTTCAGCTTTAATTCTACAGGCTGAACAAAATGATCGCATAAAAATGTGAGGAACTAAATCATTTTTTAAAACACAATTCCTTCATTTCAGGGGCTCAAAATAATTGGACAAATTAAATAATTGTAAATAAAATGTTCTTTTCTAATCCTTGGCTGAAAACCCTTTGTTGGCAATGACTGCCTGAAGTCTTAAGCTCATGGACATCACTAGACGCTGTGTTTCCTCCTTTTCAGCGCTCTTCCAGGGCTTTACTGCAGCAGTTTTCAGTAGCTGTTTGTTTGTGAGCCTTTCTGTCTGAAGTTTTGTCTTTAACAAGCGAAATGCATGCTCAGTTGGGTTGAGATCTGGTGACTGACTTGGCCATTCAAGAATATTCCACTTCTTTGCCTTAATAAACTCTTGCATTGCTTTGGCTTTATGTTTTGGGTTATTGTGCATCTGTATTATGAAACACTGACCAATCAGTTTGGCTGGATTTTAGCACGCAGTCTGTCTCTGAATACCTCAGAATTCATCTTGCTGTTTTTGTTCTGTGTCACATCATCAATAAACACTAGTGAGCCAGTGCCACTGGCAGCCATGCATGCCCAAACCATCACACTGCCTCCGCTGTGTTTTACAGATGATGTGGTATGCTGTGGATCATGGGCTGTACCACGCCTTTGCCATAGTTTTTTCTTTTCATCGTTCTGGTAGAGGTTGAGCTTGGTTTTATCTGCCCAAAGAATGTTCTTCCAGAACTCTGCTGGCTTTTTTAGATGTTTTTAGAAAGTCCAATAGAGCCTTTTTATTCTTGAGGCTTATGAGTGGCTTGCACTGCACAGTGAACCCTCTGTATTTACTTTCATGGAGTCTTCTCTTTATGGTAGATTTGGATACTTACATGCCTACCTCCGAGAGAATGGTAGGCATGTAAGTATCCACTTGGTTGGCTGTTATGACGGGGTTTCTTTTCACCATAGAAATTATTCTGCGATCATCCACCACTGTTGTCTTCCGTCGGCGTCCAGGTCTTTTTGCATTGATGAATTCACCAGTGCTTTCTTTCTGTCTCAGGATGTACCAAATTGTAGATTTTGCCAGTCCTATACTTGTAGAAATTTCTCGGATGGGTTTTTTCTTTTTTTGCAGCTTAAGGATGGCTTGTTTCACCTCCATGGAGAGCTCCTTTGACCGTATGTATTCTTCACATCAACATCTTCCCAATTGCAAGCACCAAACCTCAAATCAACTGCAGGCCTTTTATCTGCTTAGAAAATTAGGTTGTTACATTTGAGAAATATAGAAACTTTTTTTACATATAGATATTTTTGGTCTGCTAAAAAAAAAAAAAAAAAAACATTCCCATATACTGTAGGGCAATAAATACTTGGTCAGGTTCTATTTAGAATAGAAGAATAGAATAGAAATATCCTTTATTGTCCCACGATAGGGACATTTCTGTGCAACAGCAGCAAAGTGGCAATGACAGGCAATAACAGAAAAACAGACTCACACAAAGAGTTATTTGAATTACTGCATCCATGATCAGCCCGTTGAACCTTGAGGTGAAAGCTCAGATTGCCTGAACTGTTTGAGTTGGTGTCTCTCATCTTCTTCCCATAGATCCTTTAAGGGGTTGAAGTCAGTCCAGTTTGCTGGCCAATCAAGCAGTTTTTCCATGGTCATTAAACCATTGGTGCTTTAGCCATGTGGTTGGACTTTATAGAACACCAGCAGATGACATAGCTCCGCAACTCAGAACTGACATTGGAGATTTTCATCTTGACCTTAAGCAACCTGGATTCTATTTCCCTTCTCTCATCTTCCAGACTCTAGGATTTTGATTTCAAAATTAATTTTGCTGTTTATGACAAGAAAAGGTAGAACCCCAGAGCAACAGCATGGTCCCTTTTCTCCTTAAGCCCAAGTTCAGGACACGTCTGATATGGTTTAGGTGGCTGAACACAAGGAATTCAGCAGTTGTAGCTATGTAGGATACATTTGTGTGGTGACTCTTCTTAGGCTGATTCTAGCTTAAGTTTAAAAAAAAAAAAAAAAAAAAAAAAAAAAAAAAAAAAAAAAATCTCAAACAGGCTTTGCTTCATAATCATTTGTGTCAATCCTTTTCATTGCTCTGATGTAACATTCACATTTTGATATAAATTTTGTGTTCTAATTACCTTTAAGTTATAGCCATCAAAAATACATTTTAAATGATATTCAAATTTATTTTGCTGCACTCAGTGTAAAAAAAGGTCTTCACTGGCAAATACTGTTACTATAACTTTGGTCTTATTTCTATTTAAAATTATGTAAATGATAGATTTCTTTTTACAGTTCTGTTACTTGCATGTGCTGTGTTTTATTGTGCAAGCCAGATAGTTGTTCACATGTGGACACTGCTGAGTGTTCGAAAGACCAGCTAATGCCCAAAAGAGACTGCAAATAACCAAGAGAGTTAAAAATGAGACAAAATTCCAGGTAGACAGAAAAAAAAAACCCTAAACCTAAATGAACACTCAACAAATTTCCATTGTATCTATTTTAATGGAAAGCAGACAGCTGTGTTAAGGAATTTCAGTTCACCTTCGGTTTGATGCAAATATACAATGCGAACAGACCCACAAAGCCCAATGTACCTACTTTATACACATTAAAACACCAAGATGCCCTATGTACACATACATGTTAATCTGATACAAACAATAAAATGAAAAGAAAAATCAATCCAACAAGGTTTTCAAATAATGGTGTGTCTTCAAAACAAGAGAAGCTGCACTGTGTACATTGTCAGCATGTGCAAATGTGGACAGGATCATGCAGCAGGTATAAATAAGACAAAACTAACAAAAAAATAATTTATACACCCTTCAAATTTGTATGCATGTTTAAATTAAGAAATCTTTTGGCTATTAGTGCATGTTCTCTGCTTTATTCACATTACTGGAGAGATTACAAGCACCTTTACAACTTCAGATCAGTTCTATGTTCCTTCAAATGGTATGTGTTTACTTCAAAGTTTTATAAGGATCAAATTTAATAGTCAGCAGTAAGAAAAACCACTTTCACATAAAAGGGATTTACTGAAATAAGGAGAAAGTCATAGACAATAAATGTAAATACAAAGGTTAAACATCTTATTTGTCTCATTACATACATTCTTTTTAAACAAAAGCTTTTTTTATTTTAATTGCATTTATAAAATAATGTAATGGTTATAAATATTCCTTTATGCTCATTTATTAATTAATTTTTTAATTAATGAGAGTCGTAGAGCATATATTCCCTCCCAAACAGCAACACATCCATACACACACTCCAGCATGCCTTTCAGAGGTAGGAAAAGGGTGGAGGTGGGGTATACTGGCATCATCATCAGTAAAACACTGAACTATTTACAGCCGTGACAAGCAAGATAGAGGCTTTCCTTCACCGAATCCAGACATCACACTGCATCTCTGCGTGTATTTCCGATTTAGCCATGCACAATTAAATCACACAGGCTGAAAAAAGAAAAGTTTGTGAAAACAGGCAGATTAGAAGAACAGCATTTCTAAAACTATCTTCTATATTCAGGCAAAGCTGGTTCTGCATCAGTAGTGTTAATTTCCCCTCTTTTCTCAGCTTAAGCTCTGCAGCAAGACGAGGCTGAGTGCCAAGCACCCACAGCCGAACAATGTTTTACTCTCTATGTGAGCGGTCCTACTGGAAGTAGGCAGCTGGTGATTGAGACACAGCTGTATGCATTAGTAGAGGCAGAGGAAAGATGGAGCATCATTATGGGTTTCCACTTGTAGCAAGATTTATTAGAGAGTAACTAAAAAGTGTCCCAACTCAGTTGAATGTTATGATACACTCAGTCTTCATTTGAAAACAGAGCTTTGTGTGTATGCATGTGATGGGTGAAGAGAACAACTGGGAAAAAGTTAGATGAGACAGAGAGAAAGCACAGGTAAGCAACGTTTTACAAGGGAAGTAGGCATTCTCCATCTTGCTGCTTCTCTCCTGAAGGTGAAGGCTCATTCACGAGAGCGTCCCACGATGGCCAGGATGTAGAGGAAAATGTTGATGATGTCAGTGTAGAGGTTGAGTGAGGCAAAGATGTACTCCTCTGGACTGAGGGCCAGCTGCTTGTTGCCCAGAAGAAGCTGGGTGTCAACAGCCAAAAACTGCAAAAAAAGAGGAAATGTTAGTTTCTTTTAAGGGATGAGACGAGAAGCTCTAAAATATCAAATAAGCTGGTCCTGATTCTTCAGACACACACCTAATAGACATATTCCTCAGACACCTTTACAATCTTGGGTCTAAACTGATTCTCTTCTGCATTTTCTAAAGTCCTCTACAGTTTTTCTGGTTTTATGACCCATTTGAAAAAACAAAAAGGCCAACGAACAAAGCAAAAAAACTGTTAAACCTGAGCTTCTTCTAGCTAAAAACCCCAAGGGTTGCACCAGTAAACAATTCATTGCTAAGGTCTACTTTCATAGATAACATTTTTCTTGCCAAATTTTACAGCAGTTTAATGACTCAGAGTCAAAGAAAGGTACTCCTATCAGTCTGCTGGTGAAAAACAAAGCACTCAGCTTTGCACACAGAAGCACACCAGGAAAAGAAAGCTAAGAAACACTTGTTAGCTGGGGAAAAAAAAAAATAAATAAATAAAAAAATAGTAGTTTAAATATGAGGGGAATATATCTAAATCTAGCCACAGTGGGGAGGATAAATACCCGTAGCTTTGTAAGCAGAGAAACCTAATCCCAGTGAGAGCACTTGAAGCTCTCCTGCTGACAATTTTACAGCTGTTGCCAAAAACAGGACAAAAAGATCAGTGGAAAGGGGACCATCTGATTTTAAAGTGAGCATAAGTAAGTAAAATTGCATTCTATCAAAAAATAAATAAATAAAAGCAATCAAAACACCTAATAACTCCACATTAAATAGGCAATAGTCTTAAAGATCGATACACATATCATTTGCACATATCCACTCGTGTTTGTCTCTATGAAAACTTAGAGTCTCGAAACTTTTCCACATTTTGACACGTTACAATGACAAATGATTTCTGTTGGGATTTTATGATCTAGAACACCACAAAGTAGTGCATAATTGTGAACGGTGGGGGATGCAATGAGGATGAGTTTATATGCACACCAGTCTTTGTAGATTTTTACTTGATAAAAACAAACAAAAAACAACCATGACATGTTTTCTTTCAACATCACAATTACTTCTTAGTGTTGGTTTATTAAAAAAAAAAAAAAAAAAAAAAAAAAAAAAAATCCCAATGAAATACATTGAAGTTTTGGAAAAGTTCAAGAAATATCTAAAGAACTGCCCCTTTCTGTTTGACAAAATCTCTTCTTTTACCCTCTATATAAATAGAAATATCACCATTCCAAGCGAAGCTTAAATGTAAAGCCTTATCATTTTAAACTTACGCAGGTGAACAGCAGAGCGCCAAGGGAGGCGTAAACTAAGTCCAGGATCCTGTTGCGGATGAAGATGCAGAGGATCGAAAAGACCAGCAGCACAATCAGGCACACAAAGAGAACACCCCGACAGGAAGTGAAGTCATACTTGCTCTGCGATAAAGGGAAAAAAAAAAAAAAAAAACATTAAGAAAAATAAAACTCATAAGAAGGATGCTTAATTTTGAAAACACTGATTTATTAGAGTAAAAACTAATCTGATCTTTTGCTTTAACTATAACACAAACACCGTAGAATACTAACGGCTAAGTTTCTGGGCAGATAACTGTGCTGACCTGGAGTGAGAAGAGGACAACAGTGAAGCAGACCACCGCCGTGATGCCAACAGCTATGATGACTGTCTCTGTGTTGTAGAAGCTGGCGATCATGCCCACCATGTAGGACAGGCTCAACGTCAAGATGGACTACAACAACAAAAGTGTTTGAAGACTCCATTTACATGTCAGAGGTCATCAATTCATTTATTCATCCTTTTTTAAATATCGGGCCATGATTTTACCAAAGCAACCAAATTCCAGGGGTGCTTGCGGCGGAAATCCCCACAGCAGCTGATGGTGATCAGAGACACGAAGAAGACTGCGTAGGACACATAATAAGTCCACCGATTGCGTTGCACAAACAACTTTGCATCATCGACGAATGTGAAGACAGAAACAAAAGCGAAGGTGACCAACAGCTGGACAGTGAGAACAGAGAAAACCTGATGGGGAAAAAAAATAAATAAATTTAAGAGTTGAAGGATTGGTGTAAAGCAGGATTTTTTTTATTATATCCTCATAATATTCCACTTACTTTTCTGATGAAGGCTTGTCGAATGTTCTTGTCTTCAAAGCCTGATCTGGCAAATTCTTCATTGTCATAGTAAGATGGAGGCACATCACCATGATAACCAGGGCTGCCTGCAGGTGCTGTTAAATAACAGATACGAAACAACAGTTAAATGGTGATAAGTTTATAGTACACAGGTTGGATTATTAATCATCTCTGACTCCCAGTTTGTCTAAAATAAAACAAATATAACACATGATGTTGAGAATATGACCACTAGCTAATTATCATTATTATTATCATCATCATCATCATGTGTATATTTGAAAGCACATTTTCATTTCTAAGGCTATTTATCATATCTTCCTGGAATTTACAGCAAATTAGGGTTTCTACACAATTTTCAGATAATTCAAAAATATTCAAAGGTTTGGGGAAGGCTAAAATTTTCAGAGTTTTCAAGTTATTGTTGCCTACTTTTAAAGTAGAAATCTTTTGAATTTTTGGCAGATTTCCATAAAGAGATAAGGCTTTAATTATAGAGTTGGCAAAAACCACAGACTGTACGGAAATGGATAAACACATTGAAGGATGAATGAATAGACAAAACAATGAACAGAGCCACTTTCAGCTAAAACCCAACATCCACCCTCTTAATCTCACTAAACATTACTGTCTCAAGGATTTGCATAGGAAAACTCACCCATAGGGTCACTATGAAAAGCTGGCTGTCCAGGTCCATGCTGATAAGGCCCCTGATCGTACGGGCCTTGTGCATAGGGCATCTGGGGATATGGCATCTGGGGGTAGGGGCCAGGGGCAAAGCCTGGACCTGCTTGGGTGAAGGGAGGCTGTCCATACGCACCAGCTGGTGGGTAAGGTCCCCCTGGGCCTTGGCTGTAGTTGGGAGGAGGCATACCAAATCCAGGTTGAGGGGGCCCGTAAATGTTGGTGTGTAGCGGGTTGCTCTCATCCATAATAGGGAATCTACTTTTGTCCTGGGACATGGTGTGGGTAATTACTCACTACTGCCACAATCTGCGAAAAACAAACAAAAAAACCCCCCACAACATGCACACAATAATTATGTATTAAAGCTGGAATTCATCACACACATGCAACAGGTTAAGATTTAAAAGGTAATGTTTACAACACAGACTTCAATGTGATTCTCTCATGTGAAGCCTCCCAGAAAGAGACCCATACATAACATAAAACATCTAGGTCACAAACAATTAGGAGTGCACCAATAAATTGGCCCCGATTTCCTTAATGTTGGGGAACTAGCGATCGGCTGATACATGTCAAACCAATCTTATCTACCTCCACAAAAGTCTGAAAATCAGCCAGTGTCCCCTTTTCCTATGCTGTGAGAGAGGGCTGACTGACTGACCCGCCCACCAGGTCACTCTGCATGTGCGGGGTTAACAATAGTCACCCCACTGTTGCTAGCTTAGTGATTATGTCTCTATATTTAACAACTTTTCATGTCAGCCAAAATCGGAATCGGTAGGTTGGTGATCGGCCAGAAAACTGCAATCGGTGCACCTCTACAAACAATGCTTTCACCTGTCAAAAAGATGACAAGCAATCAAAGCAAAAGTGACCAATGCATTAGAATGTTACATCAACAGCAATATTAGAAATGTTAAGTTTTTTTTTTTTTTTTTTACCAGGTTTTTGAATAAATATGGACTAAATTACATCCTGTTTAAGGTTGAATGATCTGGCTGAGGTTGGCAATTAGAAATCCGGGGAGCTGATGGCCAGTATCCCACGCCCACTATGTTATGTTGTTGGTTAAAAATGGTAAAAACATTATGAGGCAACTAAAATTTCTCCATCTTTCAGGACTGCAGGTATTTACCTTGACTTATTACTTTAAATTGCTTTGTAAAATAAGTGATTATGAAATATTTATAGGTTTGCACTGGTTCCTCGAGGCGTACAGATGGTCTCATCGAAGAGCGAGCAGATGCAGGTGTGAACTCATTGCTTTGCTCAGTAAGTAAAGGCTGATTGAAGGCTTGCTATTGTTTCAACAGAACAGAACCAAGGCTGACCATCTATGAGGGTTCTCAGCCACAGAAACACTGGGCTACAGATGTGTATTTATTATTTGCTGAATGTGCTCAGGCATAGTAGATGGCTGAAATATGTTAAAAATTAATAGTCAAACTTATTGGCCAGCTGAGGCATCGATCCATGTCCAGTCTTATTTTATAACCCTGCTCCCACCCCATGCAACGCAATATTCATTTAGTATCAGAGAACTAAAAATCCTGTTTACAGGGTGTGCTCACTCTATCCTGCCCCTCCTCTTTAGGCCACACTGAATTAAAAGTGTATGTTATGCAACACTGCTCCATTTTGCCCTGGCAAATGCATTTGGACTCCAGAGCTTGTCCTGATGATCCCTGTCTGCAGATGCATGCACCACAGAAACAGCGCAGTACAAAGCTTCAAAGAAATGCTGGCTGTACTTCATGCTGACACTATCCCTTATAATTATTCTAGATTACATTATGCTTGTAATAAACTAAATCCCTCCACAGACAATGGTTGTGCAATGACATGCTATCCACAAAGCAACAGTTTTCTTAGAAATCTTGATCAATCAACCATCAGGTAAGTGTCAGTTTTACAATCAGAAGTGGCTAAAGCTGTATAACACAAACCTGTTTCAACTTTGATCGACCCAAAAGAGAAGATTTCAGTCAACTGATCCAAAAACCTTGTCAATATACAACCCAAGAGCTGTAATCACGTGATGCACACTCAAAGATCTTCACCCTGCTCAATGTCCATGGACTGCACTTAAGATTAAAACTCAACAATTGGTCAGAGTGCAAGCGACATAAGAAGCAACCAGATAACAAAAAATCTGAACCCTAGAATACAAACAGACTATTAGTCCACAATAAAATGGGAAGCAGTTTGATTATTTTAGATTAACATTTTTTTACATAAGCTTTGATGTTAGTTTTCTGACTCAAAAATCAACAGTATTAATGTAAAAAAATAAGGATAATTGAACGTGGCTATGTTTCTATTATCTATAGCAAGTTTAATTAAAGCCACATTTAATTAAACAGTTGAGCATTAGATGGTTTATTGGTATTTTATATCACACATTCTGGATTCTTTTACTTTTGGTATTTTTCTCATATTTCTAAACAAATACTACTAGAATTATTTTATATTTTGTCAATCAGAACCTCAATCGCAATGTATTTTACTGAGACTATGTCAGTGTTTCTGCAACGCACACTGCCCTGCATATTTAGATGTCTACCTGCTTCAGCACACCAGCTTTCAATTGACGGCTGATTAACAGGCTTTTGCTCAACTGCAGTCATCTGAATCAGGTGCATTAAAGCAGGGAAACATCTAAAACAGTGGCCTCAAACTCCAGTCCTCAAGGGCCGGTGTCCTGCAACTTTTAGATGTCTCTCTGCTTCAGCACACCTGGCTCCAATATTAGTTCATTAGCAGAGCTGGTCAGGATGCTAGTGAGGCAGTTTAGCCATTTCATTCCCATTCCTGTGTGTAGCACAAGGGTTATGTCTAAAAGCTGCAGGATACTGGCCCTTGAGCATTGGAGTTTAAGACCACTGATCTAAAATATGCAGGGCATTGTGGCTTGAGGACCAGGGTTGGGAAACACTGCTTTATGTGATAGCCCAACATAGGGTACCACATAGTTGTCCATTTGAAGGAAAAGGAAACATGCTTTACATATATTTTGTTAAACAATCTGAAAAATGCTGCATGGATATGCATTCAGTCCATCTTTACTCCAATATCCCAAAAAACAACCAACTATCTTCTTAAGTCACCCAAAAAAAAGCACCTGTATGTAATTTTCTTTCAGTACAAATACAGCAGCTATTTAGCCAATTGATACTTTTTTGCAAAGAAGAATGAGAATATTAGAAGTTTTGCTTTTACTTTTAAAAAAATGACTTATTCAAACACTTTCACAGTAATAATTAGCAAATCTTGTGCTTTTAAAAACATGTTTAAATCAGTTAGCCAACTGCAACAATAAAAATTAAAATCAACTTTAACAAGAGAGGTTTTACATTCAGATAAATTTCTGGTGTGTTACATGTTTCACAGATTACCTTGCATAATCCAAATAGACACTATGCACAGTTCTGAGAAAAGGACACCAATAACACACTGACTTAAGTATGATTCTGATTTTAGTACAGACAGTTTCTGCCTCTGATGTTTTGAAAACAAAATGTGCTTTATTACGTTATGCAAACACACAGCTGTTATCATTATGAAAGCACTTGATGTAACAAATTAAAAATGTTAATAAAAAGTAGCGTTAAATTATGAACAAACCTGAAGCCAAGATGATTCAGTTAAGGGAAGTGTGATTCTGCGGACTCATCGACAGAGACCAAACCTCACTCTACCAAACCACAAAGGTTTCATGACTGAGAAGAGGTCACTGAGAATACAGCAGATATTTTTAAGAGTTACTTTAAGTGAAGGTTTAAACTGCTATAATGGAGTTATGTGAGATTATAAATCCTCTTAGGAGAGACGCCACAATGCTGTGGGTAAAAACAGAGCCACTATCCTGGGCCGCCACTGATAGCCATCACTAAAGGATTTAGGTTAAAGGGAGGGAATTCAGTGAGCCAGTCAGAGACAGGTTAAAACAATTAGGTTAGTACAATACCTCAACTAGTCTACAGACAGCATGCCTGGGGAAAAGCATGACATGCTGTTACAAAGCAGTCGGGCCAACATGGAAGTTCGCAAACTAGTTAGTCTGACTAACACAGGGAATGCAGCCACTAGAACTTGGGTTAAACTGATGAAACCAAATGTAAAATGCTGTTTCATTGTCACATGATAGCTGACTCACTCTGTTGACTTAGTTTGGTAACCTCTGAGGGGGATAAAAACAAGAAACAAACAAGAAAAAAACGCCACGAGTTTGTTTTTTATGCTGCTGAAACCGAAGAACCGCCACAGCAACTCTGTATACAATTATGATTTCTATTGAACAATCTTTACATTCTCAACTGAACAATGTAAAAGATGACTGCCTCCATGGCTGTGCTTCCACTTTATAGGCCAATGCAGTAATCAGGGAAGGAAGAGGCTGTTATCGTGCCAGGTTGTGTCAGCAGTCACTGTGACCATGCCAAGATTATAGCCAGCAAACACCTAACGCTGCATCAGATGGCTGCAGTTTAATAAGCTTAGACCTATATGACAACAAACTGTCAACACAGTTCATTTTAAAAACATGAAAAAGTATTAGTTTTTATTTTTTCAATGTTTATAAGCAGGTCTTATGAGCATATGGTAATTTTTGGCTTGGCACATAGGTGCAACTTGCCAAACAAAACTAAAGCAAATAAAACACTCACTTATATTAAGTATTTTGAGCTGCATTAAAAAAAAAAGTCTATGTTGAAACTCAGCTTAAGCAAATACAATTTCAGAACTGACAACTTCACATGACATCTACTCATGACCTGATTAGTATGCTCTTTTAGTTTCACATAAGTAGCCTGACCACAACAGAAAATGTTGTCACTAGAACACCAACAGAATCAAGTGTTTACAACACTAGTTATTATCTACAGGATATTTAAAGAGATTAAATTAATCCATGTTGGTTGTTGGGGTGTACGCCTTTAATTGTGTAGAAAAATAATCATGGAAATGTGCGGGTGTTTAACAAGGAAAAAAAAAAAAAAAAAAAAAAAAAATTCAATTACAGATGTAATGTTATGAAAATTCTTTATCATGATAATTTTGCCGAAACGTATCACGTTTAGCAATATTATCATGGTTTTACAAGTGTAAATAAAAGAAAAACAATAAATAAACTCATATATAAACAATATGATACATTTTTAGAGTTGCACAATTTAAACAGTGCGAGTTATTCCAACGGAATAAACCTATAGGGCCATCAAAAGGGAGACTGTTGCAAAAAACACAGCTTGGCAACACTTTACTCCCCTCGCCCCATTTTCTGTTTGCGTCTGCTGTGCTGTATTTGACGGACAATAAAACAAATTATAATGTATTGGTGCTATAATCAAGAATAACCAAAGATACTGTCATGCACAATCACTCTAACTTCATCTTCTGGCATTCATGATGGAGTAAACCATCTCAAAAAGAAATATCGGTACCTAGATATCCACATTTGCAGCTTTGTTTATTTTTTAAAATTGGTAAATTTAGAGATATGTGAGTATGCTTTTCACGAAACAGAAATACTTTCCCAGAGGAATTAATCATTTGTTTCAGACAATAAGCAACCACAGGGCACATTAATCAGTAATCAAAACACTCAAAACGAAAAGCAAAATTGCCAGTTAGTGTTACTCTTATCCCTAAAAAGTAATTCAAAAATAATCCTAAAGTAATTAAGTCCTATAAAATCAGTTACCAGATTATTATTACTTAAATATTTCATTCAATATCCAAATCACAACACAAAAAGGCATGATACAATTCAAAATTCAATTAGCAGGACTGCTAAATCAAGTGCCACAAAACTGATCACAGAAATAATATCCAAGCTGAAAAGCACTAAATACAACATCTATGTGTAATAAAAACAGGCCTATACCAGTAGGGAGACTACAGTCGACAGCTAATGTCATCCGTTTGAAGGCTGGGAGTTACTGCAAACCCAAACAGAAACACGGGTACAGTAGTGCTCACGCTGCAGAATGTAAATCCATCTGTTGTAGGCCTCAACTGCGCACAAAAATGCGACACTGTCTCAATCTGTGATCATATCTTCTCGAAGATTACCGTTGAACTAATTAGGAGGACCGTTAAAGTCACAGACTGGGACGGAGATCCGCAACAGCAACAACACCAACACAGCTCGCCATGTTTAAAGCCGCTGTCATGTACAGGTCTTAGCACGGTTACGACATGTCCACACCCCCATGTTTATACTGTTGAGCTACCAGTTATTTTATATATATATAGCCATTATTTCTGATTTTTATATATATAGCCATTATTTCCATTATTTATATATATATATATATATATATATATATATATATATATATATATATATATATATATATATAGATAGATAGATAGATAGATAATCTATATATATACTGTTTTGCCATTTTGTTCGGAATTACGTGCTTTCTATATTGACAGCTTGCAAGCGGGATGGACGTTGAACGGCTTCCAGGAGTAAGCAAACGGGGATCACGGTTGTCGTTTTCATTACGTATTGTCGAGAAATGCTATCGTAAATTTAAAAAAAAAAGTCTCAACAACAGAATGTGATACGAAAACCCCCCAAAAGCCTTACCTTCAACGTCTTTATATGGGGGCAACTGTTGAAACGAACCCCGTCTTCCTTCGTCCCTCCTACTGGATCTCTGGAATCCGGCTGAGCAAGTGCAGTAGGCCTTGGGCCGCTGACGACACCACGCGGAGCGGTCACGTGTTTACCGGGAATCTCCGGTTATAACACAGAAAATTATGAAAATGCATCACATCAAATGACACGATGAGAAAGCATTTGCCATAAAGTCATCTTGTTATTTAGAGAGAACAGTAAGATAAAAAGAAAATCTGCACAAATAAAACGCTGCAACAGAAAGATCTAGAAAGACATGGACAGTACTGATCTGGTCACGTGGTTTATTATCAGCAGCGTAAGCTTACTGATATGACGTACAGGAGTAAAGTGCTCTTATTTATTCACTGCATGTAGGGGGAAAAATCTAATTAAATTAATCACTATATCCTTCATTGTTAAAATAACCAAAAAGTAAAGCGAAGCATGTGAAATCCCCTTATTTGATTATTATTTGTTAAAGTTACCATCCAGAGGTGGGCTTTTTCCACAAATGTACAACTAAAACAGGTGGTTAGTAAAGTGTGGATATCCACTGCAGGATTTTAGGATAAAAATTTTAAAATATACCACAGAAAAAAGGCTAGTATTGTAGTATTTGGCCTGATAATGACATCAGAAAAGGAGAAACAGAGCTGGTATTTGCAAACACTATGGCAGACAAATAACAGATTTTCACATAGCTTCTGAAGCAGTCAGTGAAATCTGAGTGGCAAGGGGCACTCATTTTTCAGCTAGGGTTTGACTCAATGGAAATTGTATGTTGCGAATCTGAAGAAAGGTGACATGATGGAAATCTATAGAACTTTCAGTATAACGCTTTTAATATTACTAGTTTGCATATTTGCCGCTCATAAAATGAGTAAATGCCATATTCTGACTGTATCGTTTTAGGATGTTACAATTAAACCAGTTTTTTAGTTTGAGAATTTAGTTTACTTTCTGACTGGAAGCAACATTAACATTTTGGTGTGACCCAAATAGAGTCGTGGCTTGAGTGAGAATCTGTGAAGTCAAAAGTCAAGTTTATCAGTATGTTTAACAAAAAAACAGAAGTTGACCAAAGGGCTGAACTCATAAGATATTTAAGAATAAAAGACATTTAAAAAATTAAATGAAACAATATAAAGGGATAAAATGAATACAAATAAACATAGTACAGACTAAGAATAAAGCTAATAGGTATCATGATTTAATTTGGTTTAAATGCCAAGGAATATAATTATGCTTTGTAAGCATAAGCAAAAGTGTCAAGGGTCAGTGAGCTAAAGATGTGGATGATGGCAAGGAAACCGTCCAACCTCAAAGACTTAGAGGTAAAAGGTCAAAAATATAAGTGAACACGTAAAAATCTTTTCAGCAATTATAAATAGCACTTGATTGTAGTAATGCTGATAAAGGCTTTTCCATTGATTCTTGAGTAGTTTGGTAGATTCCTGTGTTTGGTGGTGCATATCCTTTAACTTTCCTAAAACTGTCCTCTCTCTCTGGCTGTCAACCAATGAGATTTTTGCCTTACTTTTCCCTCTAGTGTTGACTGGAAAGATGGTGATGGTATAGTCTGTACTCCAGGTGTATGCATGGTGGAGCTACCTGGTAGGCTTTGCCTCATTATAGGTCTGCACGGCGACAATTTTTTGAGGAAGTAGAGGATGATACATCAGTTCTCCATGAAAATCATATTAATGAAACACATCAGCCAGACCATATGGTTTAAATAACAACTTGGCTCAAAATTATTTTAAAAATGACATCTGGCCGCTCTGCCCTGCCTTAGTCTTCTTCACAAACCACTGCCAAGGTTTAACCACTTTATGAAAGACCGTCTCCTGGGCGACCTGCTGAGGTTTTTTTAGGCAGACTCCAGAACTTCCTGGAGGGTCTTTGGAGAGTGTTCCTGAAGTGAGGGATATCTGGACCAGTTAACTCCACGACCCCATTTCAGATAAGCAGAAACAATAGATGGATGGATGTAGTTTTATGCACAAAACTAAACACATTTTGAATGATTTTTTTATTCGCATATAGAACAAGGTTTACTGCTGGTATGTTCACATAAAAATAAATCACTCATTACAATCATTTATTAAAACATCTATTTGCATATTTTACAGCAATAATGTGCCCATCTTCAACCCACTTAGCTGATGTTTTAATGTGATGTTAAACCATTAGCCTGTGTTGGGTTTGATTTAGATCAATATAAGAGATCATGGCTTAATCAAATTTTCACAAACACATAGGTAACATAAACAGCACTTTTAGTTCCTGCTAAGTCCCTATTTATGACTCTTGCAAATGGATTCAGGAAGATTCGGCTTGTGTAGAGGACCTCTCAACACACAGACAAAGGGACATTACCCCAGATGATGGAAAACAGTAGCATATATTGCATTAACTCCCACAATTTATATGGAACAAACAAATGATCTGCTTCTCATCCAGAGATAACGAGGACATTCTGTATCCTAAGAATTTGGGGCTCCAACGCATTTGCTTACTTTAAACACCTAGTGGTTAAGTCTGGCAAGGAATGAAGAATAAATCGTTCAGAAAAATTACATACTAACATTCAAAAAGCACTCTAATATGATAGATGCAGAACAGCCCATCATCATAAACTTTTTTTTAAGACATGACCAGAACTTTTGCAGTAAATAATGGTCTTTCTACCTGTTAGAACGGTCTTGCACCTGTTATCCAGCTAGATGTCATCCTGTCATAACAAGACGATCAAAGCAAACTTTGTTGTGTGTCTAAATACATGCAACTTCCACCTTCTATGTAACCTCTGATATTATGAAAGCTATTGCTTATGAGAGTGGCTTCGAATCAGATTATCCAGTTCTGTCTTGTTGATGGTGCCGTAGGCTTGGGTATAGCTGCCTAATTTGGCCCGTGGGTCACCAGCAGCAGCCACATTGCAGTTGTTCTGAAACACTTTCTTGCTGAACCGCGTTGCTGGACGAGCTTCTCGAGCCTGAGAACCGGAGCGCGGGTTCTGCATAATAAAAAAAAAAGCAATCATTTATTGTTTCTTGATTTTAAAACATATATATGCCACTACTTTAAATAATGAATCAACAAATCTTACTCATGTATATTACTTTGCAAAAGTTTTTGATGTCCCTTGGACTTTTTCTACTTTTGTCAGGCTACAATCCTAATCTTCAATGGATTTTATCTAGATTGCATGTGATAGGCCATCACCAATTACAGCATAATAAGTTGACATGGTTTTAATTTTTTTTTCCCCCAAATTTGTTAAACAAAGCATATTTTTCTATTCAGCTCCCCAAGCCCATACTTTGTAGAGCCACCATTTGCTGCAATTACAGCTATACGCTCTTTTGGGATATCCTTCTACCAGCTTTGGACATCTAGACAGTTACATTTTTGCCTGTTATTGTTTCTAAAACAGCTCAAGCTCAGTCAGAGTAGATGGATTGCACCTATGAACATCAATTTTCATGTCTTGCCACAATTTTTAAATTATATTTAGGTCTGGACTTTGACTGGGCCATGCTAACACATAGATATGGTTTGGTCTAAACTCTAAACCATTCCATAGTAGCTCTGGCTGTTCTCCTGCTGCAAAGTGAACCTCTGCCCAGGTCTTATTTTTTGTAGCCTATAAATAGGTTTGCTTCCAGGAATATCTTGTGTTTTGCTCCATCCCTCTTCCCATCAGCTCTGATCAGCTTCCCTGCATCTAATGAAGAAAAGCACACAGCATGATGCTGCCACCTCCATGTTTCACAGTGGAGATGATGTGTTTAGGGTGTTAGTTTCTAACATAAAGGCCAAAAAGTGTCCTGTCAAAATAGTCTTCCACCTGAGCTGGGAATCTTTGGGGCTCCACCAGATTTACCATGTCCTTCTTTGTTGCTTCTCCGATTAATGCTTCACTAGGACTGAATTGGAATGTATGTAATTGACTTTGAATCTATCTTCATGATCAAGCTGAACTGACTATATATTTCTCTATATCAACTGGATATGTTTGTTTTATAAAGTGCCTTGAGTCAACATATGTTGTGAATTGGCGCTATAAATATATACACTGAATTTAAACTAAAGGTAAATGGCAGCATTGTATGTTATTAGGAATATCTATCTATCTAAAAGATATGCCTATTTTTGCAAGGCACTGTAATTATATTTGCATAAATAACATGATAATTTTTCCACAACTCTGCACTAGATAAAGCAGGTATAAAAAAATGGATGAATGGAAATCAAAATACCGGGGTGATAGACTTACCAGTCGAGCTGAAGAGATATGCAGCCCCGCAGCTAAAGAGGTCTCATCTTTGCGAACTAAAGGGTTGTTTTGGGTTTGATTTAGGGCCCAAGAGAAGGAGCGGTTGTGAACCACAGTAGCTGAGCGACCCTGCTGGAGAATCTGATCCATGGACTAGTAAAAAAAAAAAAAAAAAAAAAAAAAAAAAGTGAAGAGTGAGGCACACATTGACCCTCTGTGAAATATTGAAAAAAATACTAGGATTTAAGAACTAAAGGGAGACAAATCAAGATTACAATGCAAAAAGTGGAGCTAAACTAAATGGTGGCGTCACTGAAGTATGCTGCTTACTACATTAGAGTCAATGCCCTCTGCTGGTGATATAATTGCAGTCCCATTTCTGGTTTGTCCTGCTGGGTTTCTGCTGGTTGCAGAACAGTGAGGGGCCCGATTACAACCATCTGAGTGGAGAAAAGACCAGTTTCAGTTTTCTCCCTGAGACAACATGATGGTATACACTATGTTTAAGAGATATATAAATGAAGCTACCATACTAAAAGAAAATTAGTGAAACAAGCAAATATTTTTTGAAAACATTAAACCATGTTAAAAACATTATTGGTCAGAGACATGTTCCATGCAACATATTCCAACAATTAAATAGGTTCTCATACTTGGAGCATGAGTTATGGGGTTATAGGTAGGTTTTCCTAAGCCATGACCAACTAGTGGACTTGTCTTCTCCATAGCAGATGTAGTGGATGCATTGGCAGCCTCAATTTTAGTGGCTTCTGTATGTGAAGGCTCATGGTTTGTCTCGCCTGTCTCCTCATTGTGTGTTTTCCCTTCAGTGTTGATGGATGTTGCAGCTACTGGGCCTCTCTCTTCTTTATCACACCTCCTTCCTTTGGGTTTTTCCTGGCCATCTACACAGTCTTTATTGTTTGGTAGCCTCAGCATCCCCGGATGTGATCTCCTTTCCAGTATCATCTAAAAAGATTTGAAAGATTGAACAATTTTAATAACTTTGATCAAATAAACTTTAACAATATTATATGACATACCAGGTTTTTATTGCAGTAATATTTTAATCACCTCGTATAGTTTGTTGCGGTACTGAATCACAGATAATTGCACATCATCGTCCACTGCCAGAACTACATCATAGTTGAGAGCTGGCTCTTTGGCTGGATTATGGAACCTTAGAGGGAAAAAACTCAGATGGAGCCATTATTTCCATCAATATAATATAATATAATGCACTATAAGTTTAAATACCTGGCTACATATGGGTGCTGAAGGGCCTGCTCCGCAGTCAGCCGCTTGTCTGGGTTAAAAACTAACAAACCCTTCAGCAGGTTGAGAGCATCAGGAGGTACAGACGGCTGGAGAAGATCCTCCAAAGGCACCTGTGGTCTGGAGAAAGACAAACATATCATGAGTCATATAAACAAAATAACAAAAATTACACAACAGAGGACAGAACAACAACTCTGAGGGATTCAAATAAGAGCAGTTCTTCATTAAAAGTACAGAAGGTTGATATTTGCATCCAGGATCACAACAAGGTGATCTGTTTAGCTTGATCACTGCTGCATCTTTGATGCAGGAGCAGATTATAAAGAGATCATTTTCTTCTTGTACAGTCTCTTGCCTTAAACTTTTCTTGTGTCAACAACAAATTTTTTTGTATTTTATTAGATTTTATGTGACAGGCCAGGACAGTGTAGGGTATAACTGTGACGTGGAAAGAAAAAAATAATGATTTAATTTTCTTTTTTTTTTACAAATAAAAATCCCAGTAGTGTGCCATGCATTTGCATTCAGCGCTCTTTATTCTTTATTTGCATATTTCAATATAAAATCCAGTGCAACCAACTGCCTTTGGAATTCACCAGTAATGGTAAATAGAGATCCACAGCACAAGTGGGAGAAAGATGTTACTAGAACGACTATTAGTGGTACACTCACCACATCCTACCAGAAAAACATGTGAATAATATTGGAATAAAACCTGTTAGAGCAGGAGTGTCAAACTAATTTTCATTTTGGGCCACATCAAGATCATGAATGTCCTCAAATGACCAGTTGTGACAGAATGTATAGATTAAACTAATTACAAACTGTTATAATATTATAGCTTTCTCTGCCTTTCATTTTTACTTATTAAGATTAAATAATATTTAACATGTTTTTACATTGATGTAATTTGGCCCTATACAAATAAAAACTGTGTTGCTTTGACTGATGAAATAATATTTAAACACAGAACTGTTATCTTGAAGTTCTGTTTCTGTGGCCCTCTAGAACTCAGAGGGCCACAGAAATAACTATGGTGGACCGAATTTGGCCCACGGGCCTTGAGTTTGACACGTGTTAGAGGCTCAAAAAGACTGGAAACTAGGGCAGAGGTTCACCTTCCAGTAGCACAATCACCCTTAACAAAAAGAAAATCTGATTGAGCTTAAGCTAAGGTGAAAAATACCAGTTTCTTGACAAATGCAGCTCTACTTGCAGAGAGAAGTAGTAAAACGTATTTACACAGCAGGGATAAATACAAATGCATATTGAAGTTTTCCAGGTTTTCTTAAAAAAATAATTTAAAAAAATTAAAAATTAAAAGCATGTATTCTTTTTTCATCCACTTTCACAATTATGCACTACTTTTTGTTGGTCAATCAAATAAACTACTAATAAAATGTTTTGTATCTTGTGGATGTGATATGAAATGTAAAAAATGTCAAGGGGTGTGAATACTTTTGCAAAGCAACAAATACCATAATAACAGTCAACTTGCCATATTTACATAGAAACATAGTCCTCCAAGCATGACAGAAAATAAATATCATTTGCAATCACTGGAGGATAGGATAACACATCTTAATGTACATAACATAGAACAAGACAAGAATTGCTGATTTACTGTCTCTTCAAACAAACAGGATAATAACAGTCTTACTTCAGTAACATTCTCTGAATGACAGAGGATCCATATTCAGACTTGATGGCGAGAATATCTGTAATAACAAATGTTAATAACAGTCTGGTTGTTATTCATTCCAAACCAAAAGTAAGTTGTTGAGCATGTGACATTTTTACATTTTCTAGTACCTTCTGGGCTGGGGTGAGGTATGGCACTCATGATCTTCTCCACTTGGTTGATGGTCGAAGTTCCCGGAAACAGCGCTTTTCCCAGAAGCATCTCTCCCAGGATACAGCCAAGGCTCCACATATCCACACCTTTGGTGTACCTTTGCACAAGATACGATTATACAGTAAGTGTGATTAATCCACATAGCTCTTCCTTTCCGAGGGTGAAGAGCAACAGTGGTTAACATACACTGAAAACATGGTTAGGTTAAGTATAAAGCTCAGCAGGCAGGGTGTGTCATGGAAAGAGGCTTTTTGTGTCATCTAAAGCTAAGCCCGAAATTATTCGTTAGTCTTTAAGGTTGGAAGGTCTCTTACCATCACCCTAATCTTTAGTTTCCTTCACAGATAAGGAAAGAGAGGGCTGGCATTGGCAAAGTGTAAAATCTAAGATTTTTTTCCTTAGACTAATAGCAAGATTGACCTCTTACTTTAAATAAGAAATAGGTACAGGACTATATTCATGATGGAAAAATCTGAAAAGTAGAAGCAGATTAAAGACTGATAAACAAAAACATAAACAGGGTGTGCATTTATTTTTTTCTAATGATTCTTTCTACTGATCTATAACAAATGGCAGTTCAGGCACTCTATGGTTCTTAAAGTCTCATTTCATGGCTTCATGCAACTATCCCACAAGGCATGAAGTTATATTAACATAAGATAAAGTTAAAACATCTATACAGTAGGTGACTACAGCGCCTTGTAAAAGTATTTTCATACCCTCCAGGCTTTTTCAATATTTGTGAAATTGTGACTATTGAAAAATATATGATATATTGACATAATGAAGCACATAATAATTAAGATTTGGTTTACAGACATATTTTTTACAAATAAAAATAGGTGTGGTGTATTCAGCCACCCCTTGCAGAAGTTACAAATACAGTTTTATACATCTAGAGATAAAACTTTTTGATAATTTTCTTGGTAAAATCAGTAAGATTGGATGGAGAGTATCTGTGAACACTAAATTAAATCTTGCCACAGATTCTCCATAACATTTAGGTCTGGACTTACTGACACATGAATACGGTTAGATGTAAACTATTTCATTGGAGCTCAGGTTACATGTTTAGGGTCATCCTGCTGGACAAGTTCAAGTCTCAGTTCTTTAACATCCAATAACAGGTTTTCTACCAGGATTGTTATGTATTCAGCACCATCCATCTTCCCATCAAGTCTGAGCAGCCTGACTATCCCTGCTAAAAAAAAAAAAAAAAAAAAAAAAAAAAAAAAAAAAAAAAAAAAAAAAAAAAAAAAATCATCCCCACAGCATAATACTACCACCAACACCAGATTTCCCAGTAGAGATGTTGTGTTCAGAATGATGTGCCACAGTGGCTAATGGCTAATTTTGGTCTCATCTGACCAAAGCATCTCCTACATGCTTGCTATGTAACCTAAATGACTGATGGCAGACCTGAAACAGTATGACTTTCTTTAAACAGTGGTTTTCTTCAAGCTACTCTTCCATAAACAAAGAGATTGGACTCTGTTACTTAATTAGACATCCGAGGGCAGCTAGTTACATTGGATTTTATTTAGTGGTATCAGAGTGAGAGGAATGAATGTATCCTTTTTCTTCCAAGTCACATTTATGTGCTACTTTGCGTTTGTCTGGCCCATAAAATCCCAACAAAATGCATTGGTTTGTAGTTGTGAGACAACAAAATGTGAAAAAAGGGGTATAAATATTTTGTCTTGTATACATATTGCCAATCTAAGTATGAATACTGTACTGAATTTTTGACTCCCAAATTACTAACTTGCTCTTTGGTTTAAGATTGGTATCGAAGCTATGCTTCCATCTCTTCAAATAAATTAAACTGAAGGAAAAATGATGGTGACAACAGATGCTCATCACAGCTGATACCTTGTTGATCCCAGCAGGATCTCAGGAGCCCGATACCACCGCGTGGCCACATACTCTGTCAGAGCCGGGTTCCCACTGTCCTCTTGGATCTGGTTGAGAGATCTGGCTAAGCCGAAGTCACAGAGCTTGATGATGCAGTCGGTGTCCAGAAGTACATTGGAAGGCTGTGGATATAACAAAATAAGAGAGCTTTTTTCCTCGAGGGGGTGAAAAATGAAGTATCCCCTATCTTTATGGTTAGGGTTATGTGCACACTCGAGCAGTTTACAGTACTGTCGCTTTAGATAAAAAGAAATATGAATATATTTTAAAATCACCTCACCTTCTCGTCTCTGTGAATAACATTTCCTGAATGGAGGTACTTATTGGCCTTGAAGAGCTGGTACATAACATAACGCTTGTGGACATCCTTAAGAAGAGACCCTTTCTTAATCACAGCGTGCAAGTCCGTATCTGGGAAATAATACAAAGAAGAAAACTGACAGCATATAGGTACAGGTACAGCAGGACTTTAAATGCATGATACAGTTGTGAGCATTCTCATTCCTGACCATTCCTGGGTTTTAAAGTAAAAGCGCACATGTTTAAAATGGGATGGATGGATGCACAACTGGATAGGAAACAAAGTCAGGAATTCTTTCATACTTCTGGTATATTTTTCACATTTATCAAGGCTTGGAAAATACTTAGTTTCCATCCCTGTCCAGAGTTTTTCAGACTCTGTTGGAACCCTGACATTATTGTGAAACAAAAAGACAAATGGAAAAATAAGTGAAGGTGCTTGAGAAAAGAAGAAGAACCATGTTCTGTGATGTTTCAGGACAGTCTGATAATAAACTGCAAGGTGGATGAAGCAGAACAACAGCATCACCTGAGGAAAGAGAAGGCCATCCTCATACACTCACACAAGCAGACGTCCAGTGCCAAGTCAAAACTGTCAGACATCCTCCTGTCATATCGTTAAGTTTCAATAATTTATAGCTATTCAAACATTTTTTCCAGTGCTATGCTACTTATACATACCCATGTACTCAAAAATGAGGTAAATGTCTTTGTCATTTTGGGCTCGGATGACGTTTAAGAGTTTGACGATGTTAGGATGATCTCCGAACTCCTGCACAAGGATTACAATTTTTAGTAAAAGAACAACAGAAACCACAGCCCAGCGTTCCTTTGACCTGTAAAAACCAGCAAGGAGGGCAACAGCAAAGTGTAATGCAACCATAACGTAGAGTGACAGTAGAGTTGTATAACTTTCACTATAAAGTACAGCACTGGAGAAGAAAAGCAGCACAGGGGAGATGGATATGGCCCAAGGAAGCAGATTTTATACAAGAATGAAGAAGTGTTTCTTATGAATATCATCCGACCATGATGACAAGTATTTTAATATCATTACAGTTTATGGCATCAAGTTCAAGATAAACAAATTCTAAATGAACTTTTTCTTGTTAAGCCAAACATTTTGACCCACATTTTTATAGCAGCATACATTAGATGATGAAACAGTAGACTAACGGATAAATAAGTAGCAATGTATCAGTCAGACACAACATCTCATACTGAATATAGTTTATACATTATTTAATTCAAACGTCTATATGATTGTTACCTGAAGGAACATGATCTCTCTGAATGTCCGCTATAAAAAAAGAAAAGGAAGAAAAACTCCAGTCATGACATGAACGTTTCAGGCGAGATAATGCAATAAACTAGGTAAACACAAGCTGCCTTCTCTAATTAATAATTAGCTGTCTTCCTTGAAGGTGGAGAAGGACATTTTTACAGAGAGGTTGTATTCTAAATCAGCAGCGCCAGTCTGAGACAGAGAACACTCCTGGAAGTCTTATTCACATCACAGAATAATATCATACTAATATTATTATTACTATATTATTTGTTTGCTGTAGTTGACTTAAAACATGCAAGAGTAACAAGACTTCTTTATGATCATCTTTATTAGTACACAACGCTTACATTTACAATGAAAAACAGTTTACCCACCTGCGCATCTGTCCTGTTTCTGAAAGCATCAAAGATTTTTTTCACTGCCACAGTCTCCCCCGTCTGTCGGTCAACAGCTTTCCATACAATGCCATAGGCCTGAAACAGAAAGGACACTTTGTCAAGCTGGTTCTTACACCTGCAGTTGTGGTTTTAAAAAGCTTTTTTTTTTTTGTACTGGTGACAAAGGACATTTAATATAAATGTAAAGAATTCAACGACCAAATGTGTGCCAAATGGGAAAACAACACCGGAGTTAATATTTGCTCTCATTTTGAATTAAAAATATCTAAATTGTACTACAGATCTTTTAGGTACACCTTATGCTCTGGTAGTAATCTCCCACTGGAAAAGAGGAACGTCCCAGGACACAAAGCAAAGGATGGATTAGTCAACAGGCCCCTGGACGCAAGGCTTGTTGAAGGTCCCCAATGCTTTGTTACACAACACAGCCAGACTGAAAGAAAAGGAAAATATCTCCAGCATACCTGGATCTCTTTTAGGTCTTTTTAGGTTCTGATGGGTCTTGAGTTGGCTAGTTTTCCAGTTTTTCACTCTCTGTTCCCCTTTCTGAAGGTTTTCAATCTCTTCTTAGTTGTTTGGATCTTTATGTCATACTGCATCTCTCTGGAAATATCTAATTGTTCTGGGAGGTTTTTTTTGTTATGCCTTGTTTTAACAAAGCAGGTTCACTTCAAGGAGAAGTGTTATTGGAATGGAAGCTAAAGTTTTGACTCTAGAGAAACAGGAGGTCAAGCAAAACACAAGCTTGAGTTAGGCAGGGCATCAGAATACACTGTTATTGTACTCAGGCCAATGGATCAGATTCACACAGCACTGGTGGCTCTTTGTGTAAGACAAGCTGAGGCTCAAATAGTGATGTATAATAGTTGTTTTTTGTATTAGGAAAAACCATGTTTGCTTCTTTAAATCTACTTAGAGTGTTTCTAACTGCACTTTGGTCTGGTTTCTCACAGCTGCTGCAAAAGCAAACAGGTTGAACAGCTGGGGAACATGAGTCACAGTCACTTCTAATCTATGGAGCTGGAACCTCCACACAGCATTTACCAGCAGGTTGTCTAAAAAGAGAGCATTAATTGGTGAACCTCTGTGGACTGATCATGGAAAGAAAGCAGCCGGTTATAGTTCATGTGTCTGCCACAAGAAAGGAAAACAAAAGGATTGGACCTAGTGATCTAACACACCAGCTGATCTGCAAAGAAAGAAAATAAACAACTTGCTTGCAACACTGGTTTTAACCAAGGACCTTAAGTCTAGAGAATCCCAGGAATTTTGTCTGCGTGATTGCACAGGAAGGCTGAAAACAATTTTACTTTTGCTGAAAAGGTATAAATGTCAGGTTTTTTATTAGTTTGGCGCAATTTTGATCTTCAATTGAAATAAAACAGAATATATCTAAAATAAAAAAAAAAAAAAAAATCCTTACCCCTTTTCCGATTCTCTTCTTGATTTCATATCTGAGAAAAATGTGCTCCTCCACTTCTGACACGTTTGCTGATTCAAACTTTTTGCTCATTTTGTGTTTGTCCAACTGAGCTCGCTTCACATAGAAACCATCATCACTCTCCTGGATTATTCCTGCAGGAAATTAACCAAAAACAGGTGCCGAAAGGTTTAGAGGGCAGCCTGTAAAGTCAAACGTTCAACATTCAGTTTCCGATCTTATACTTTAATAATGCAACAGTGGAGAACTACAATGGGATTACCTGGCAACTCTCTAGCGACCAGCCCCCTCAGACGCTGCTTTTCACAACTTCAGTTGCTGCCTGCCGGAAAGAAAGTTAATTTTAATCTCCTTTTACCGACTGAAAAAGTCTCGGTTTAGCAAAATCTGCTATATTTCAATGTGAACTCCAGTGCTATGTATGGTTTGACGCACCTTACTGCTCCTCTACGTGGGTTTGTGGCTACTGGTCGTCATGGTAATAAAAACGCTGATGCCTTGTTCTTAAAGGAGCCGCAGCATAGCGTCATAGGTCAGGAGAAATGTGTACTCATTACAATCACCATAGGCATGAATTTGATACATTTGGGGATTTTTATCATTTACTTAAACCACAACCATTAAAGGGTAGCCTAATTATACAACAACAACAAAAAACTTTCATTAACTTCAAAACCTAATGGGTGTAGGATTTTGAATTTATTGCTGATTTTGTGGTTGAACGTCCCTCAAGTTGCAGAGAAGCTCAATAAAGTCACGGCATGTTTGTATAATCGGAAATAGCAGCTTTATTTTTCATTTGATTGGTTTAATAGCACAGACTCATACTCATAATACTATCAAATTATTCGCAATAGCGCTGAAGTTCAGGCCATTCTTGAAGCTTAATGTTAGCTTGCCTTATCCAATCAAGAACCTGTGCGTTTAAAATCGTTTTCCGTTTGGCAAAGCCAATTGTGTCCAAGGTATAACATGGAGTGAGCTATATATCTCAACATGCATCTGTTTACTTGAGGTAAAGTTGATGAATTTAGAGGTAGTCCATTATTTCAATCACTGTCAAGTACAACTGTAATGCAACATTGCTGTTTCAGTAACACCTATGTTATGAGGGGCTTGTGGTTGATAGGCTGTTTTTTCTGTGTTCTTGAAAATCCCACACAGCCTCCAACATTTACTTTCATCTGAGAGGGACATTTTGGGTCAGGTAGTTAAAACTTGGACCCAACTGGGTGTTCTAACCTGAAAATAATTCTAAAAAACACATCAAAACTGCATTTGTTAATGATAGAGCAGGTTATCATTGGAGTTCGAGGAAGCCTTGCCAAAACTCTGACTTCAGCCCTACTGAATTTCTGTGGAGTATACCTACAAGTCTGGTCCGTTCCATGAAAGCAACACATTTAAATGACTTCCACCATGTCTAGCCAGACTTATGTAGAGTAACTGAAGTTGCTTGGAGAATGCATAATTTATAGCATCCTAGAGAGGGGAGGTCAGATGCATGCTTAAAAGCATATGCAGACAAACATTTTCGCTATATTGGTACTAGAAGTTGTTTCATCTTAGGAGTACTGGTTCCAGGGCTGTGATAACTGTTCTCTTCACTGTGGTGATCCAATATTTACTTCGAAAACACTTAGAATAAAATGCCCCCTCTAACCTCTAAACACAATTATTGACACACAACACTGACAAAAAGCTGAGAATTTTTTTAACTTTATTTCTAAAAAGGTGTTACATGCTTTTATTTAAAAATCAACACTACTATATACAATGATAATTCTTAATAAATATGTTCTCCTTAATGGTGCTTCAAGGCTGAAACATATTTAGCGAGCAACATGGAGTGTTTCTCCATAAATTTCACCTATAATGTGGGGAAAATCTCTCTTCAAAAGAAAATATGGATTAGGCATGTTACAAGATGAGAAAAATATGTGATCAAAGTAAATTCTTCCCACAGAGCATCAATATTATAGTTAAATAGTTGAGAAATTAAATAATCATCAGGTGCAATTTTATTATTTTTTGCTGAGAAGTGATAAAATATAAGAACAGCAGCATAAGACTGTTCTTTTCTCTCTACATATGCTTTTAGAGGACCCCAACATTAAAAAAAGGCTATATGAGATGAACCATGACAAACAGAACAAACCCAAAGGCTTTAAAACACATAAGGGATACTCTTAAAGTAATGTATAGATTTCAACTGCTGAACTTTTCTCTTTGTTAATGCTTTGCCAAACTTGTAAACTGCTCTGTCATGGCTAAAAATAAAGAGCCAAATAGAAGCAGAAGGCAGCATGATGGACCAGAAATAAGGGATATTACAAGGCAGTAGAATGTGAACTGCACCAAACTTAATATAATAACAGAAACTAAACTTACAGAAAGTGATAAGAGAGTGGCTGAAAAACTGTTCAGATATACATTTACTTTGTGCCAGAGCAAGCAGGACAAAGTAGCATTTTATTTTTAACTTAACCAGAGACCCAAAAGTTAATATCTATGACAGACAGAAGCTTTAGGAGGAGTGGAGGAAGCGGTTGAAGGCGTTGTAGGCTGATTCCAGATCGAAGAGCATCTGGCGAACCTGGTTATCATCCAGCTCATCTGAGGCAGACATGCTGCTTAGAGTTGTCAACCTGTAGAAGAAACCCCACAAGAGATGACAATCACTCAAAATTAATGCAAAGATCTTTATACTGTGCTTCTGCTGTTTACATATAACAAGGTTTGAGTTTAAAGGGAATATAATGATCCACTCTTATTTATTATGCACTGAAATAAAAGACATTCTATACAATTACAGCATCAGTCATAGGTTTACATACTTGTACAACTCGAACGTTGAGTTAATTGTTATTTAAACTGTTCTTTTTCCAGAAATGACTGATTATACATCAATCAACTTCAATAAATAAAAAACAGCTTTGATGTATGTTTGAAATCATTGTCCAGCTAATGTAAAAACTGGACAGAGTTGAGGGGCTCTCTCTGGCCCAAACTGTCACCCCCATATTCAAGGATATTGATTAAGATATTCAAGAATAGTCCAGGGCCCCCCAAGGTTCAAGCCTATCAAAAACTGGAAGATATCAGAACACCAATTTCTGTCCACAGACCAAACAACACTGCATCTACTGTAAAATGGTGTGGGCAGCATAATGCTGTGGGGCTGTTTCTCTGCCAGTGGAAGTGGTGAATCATAAAATGTAGGAATTACCAAAAATTTAAAAGTAGATGGTTGAAACTTGCATGTCCCAACATAACAATGATCCCAAAAAACATCAGAACTGTTTTTTGAATGGCCCCAACATCAACCATGTTGAAAATGTATGGCTAATTATGAGTCTGTAATTTTCTCTAAAAGTTTAGCTTTTTCCTAAAAAGAAAACTAATTTGATTAAACTCTACCTATAATAATAATAATAATAATGATGATGATGATGATGATGATGATGATAATAATAATAATAATAATAATAATAATAATAATAGTTGTCAACGATCCAGTCAGAATCATACCAGAGCCTTGCTGGTAGCTGCATAAACATGTGTGGTTTCTCTGCAACTTATAAGACAAGATTTAACCAAATATAACTGGGAGGGTGTTTATTTATTTCACCCTATAAGAATAATTTTCTCTAATCTGTTTTTTATTACACCATTATACCACCTCAAAAAACAGATGATTCAAATGCATCATTAAAAACCTGAAATTACTAAGACATTTATGCTAATTATGAGTCTGTAAACTTCTGACCAGCAACATAAAAAGTAACAAAGCATTTGGTAATAAACTGACATAAGGCCCCTTAAAAATATAAATAATAGACTGCTTTCTGAAACTCACCAGAGGTTCACTTTGTCCTTTGCCTCAGAATCTGGAGGCATGTTGCTCATCCTGTTCATGGTTTCCATCAGCTCTCTCAGGTCTGGTTGGATCTGTAGCCATGAAAAATAACCACCATGAGAAAATTTCTACTTGTGAACTTTTTACAGCATGTTGGTTTAACGTGTGTGTACAGTCAGAATCACCTCATCCATGGCTCTGATCTCCAGTCTCAGCTTGTCCATAACAGTGATGAAGAGCTAAGGTTCAGAGATGGTGGGACATAGACAATGTTAAAGGTGTGTGAAGTTTACTATTTATAGTGCTTTCCAGTTTCTGATATTGTGCCAGTAGCTCATGTGACCAACGGTAAAGCTGCAAGGGAATAGCAATGGTAATCTCCACTCTCACTTCAAAATAGCTAAATATAAATTTATTGTTTGATACAGTGACTGAGATGAAGGACATACAGAAACTATATCTGCGATGCAACGATTCAGGTTTCCCTTGTCGTCTTTGATGGTGATTGGCCGATCTTCCTTAATCCTCTCCATTGCAAGTGGGCAGTCAAGCTAAAGGACAAAATAACAGATTCATCAAAGTGGGAAAATTTACCAGAAAGCAACAGTTAAAAATAAGTTAAAATATCCTGGATGTTTACTCACTCTGTACTTCCTGCAAAATTCATCGATGGAGCCAACGTCAGAGCCTTGCACCTGTTTGAAAGCAGCTTTATACTGAACCAAGAGTCTGGAGCAAGAAGCTGTGTACCTAAAAATACAATTCCCTCCAGATCAATGACACATACATTTGTGGTTAAAGGCTATGTGTTAAGCTGAAGTGGAACTTACTCGCTGGGGGATACGCAGTCTTTGATGTAAGCCTTCTCCAATGCCTGCAAGGTCTTTACAACAGCAAACAACTCGGCCATGTTATCGTACCTTGAGAAACGTGATAAATAAAATGTTACAGCGATGACGAGTTCAGCTCATCTTCAACCACATAGAATCAATGTGATACTTACTTTTCTCGTTCCCGTGCATTTTTATACAGTTTAACTTCCTGAAATATTGGAAGTTAGAAAAAGTTATTAATGCAATCACAAGTTTTTCCTGTAATCAAATTAATTGTTCACAGGGTTAAATGTAAGTAAAATTTTAAAAAAAAAAAAAAAAAAAATCATGAGGACATTCAGGTTTTTCTTTAAAGTTTACACAATAACATATAACAAATATTTACCTCATACAACTCAGGTTTATTAGCCGGAGCTGTGTGGAGAAAATAATGAAATTGACTAAAACACTGGAAATGAATATGCAAACAGTGACACTTCAGCGGTCCTGATGAATTCATAAAAGATGTACTTCGAATTAATCTTACCTGCCCCAACTCCTCCGCTGCCTGCTATCCCATGAAACATGATGCTGATGTATCAGATGTTGGTCTGAAAAACATTTGTTATAGTTTAAATCACTATGTATGCAGATGCTATGTAGAAAAGTCAAAGAAAATTTTCTTCAATTTCTTTACAATCTCAGATACATAAAGAATACTAACGTGTTTAGGGAATCATCTTCCTCAATTTATTTCTACAATACTGCACTACAATAGAATCTACTCAACAATGTTAACAACATGCCTCCTGACATTTATTAAGAGTGAAAGATTTGATTTTATATGATTTTTAGAACATTCTTAATAAAACTTAAGAACCAAACAAATTATGAAAAATAACTTTGTAAAATATTTACTTCAATAACATATTTTTAACATTATTCATAGCCTAAGTGAGGTAAACTACAATAATTTTGTCAACTTTAGTTGGTGGTTTGCAGCTCTGCCATATGAATGAAGTATTTATTGACCTAAGATACCACACTTTAACGCCTTCATACGTATAGAAATTAATCTGTGACAGGAAAATGGAAATAATCCAGTCCGATCGTGACAAAAATTCAGAGCAGAGTTATTGTGTGTCACTTTTCACCCAACACAGACTTATAGCTTTACTAACCATCTGTGCTCTGAGTCTTTGAAACATGTGGTTTTCTGTTATAAACAGAATTAATGAGCATTGTTGTCATGCAACATGCCATTTATTAATAATTTCTTGGTTTTATCTTCAGAACTTGGCCTGGTTAATAACAGTCGAGATGTACAACAACGTTAGCAAGACACTGACATTACCTAGAAGAAATAACAACCATTTTAATGTCTCCTGTTAAAAAAAGTGGATTATAAAGTAAATGTTTGTTATTTATATAAAACTAAATAAAAGTTAGATGTCAAAACAGTCGAAGCTAACTCGTTAGCACTTCCTTAACGCTTTTGTGAAACTAAGCTCGGATATTTACCTGTTTTTAGCTATCAAACGACACGTAAAGATCCCGTACCATGTGACTGTGCATTATAACTTCAATGTATCTATTAGTACGTCAATGAAGAACTTGAAAAGTCAAAAACTGGATAAAATATTCTACTTACCGTTCGGTAAAATGCTATGACACCAATGTAAACACACCCTCAGACAAGGACCAGCATACGTCAAAATAATAGGTGCCCATAGCGCTTCTGAAAAAAAAAAAATCTTCAGAAATATATATATATTTAAAGATAAACTGTGGATCTGATATATTATTAAATTTAATGTCGTTAAGCTTAATGTGACGTAAAACACGTATGTTAAGTTTTAACTAACCCTTGTTTCTAAACAGGCAAACGAAACAGACAGCTTATTGTTAAGGCGGCAGATCAAACTGAAGTGGGTGAAAAACCTTTCCTTGAAAAACGTCTCAAGTTTGTTTTCATTGTCAAGGTAAGAGTGAGAATTGATAGAAAACCCTAAAATATTTATGTTCAACTTTATGTCACAGTTTTCAGTCGATAAGAGCTTTTGAGACGAGTTGAAAGAACAAAATATTAGACTAAAAACAGTTTTCACAAAATGAATAGCCCATATTTACGCTTCAACCTTTTTTTCCCGTTTATGTAGCGATTTCTTTCGAAAAAGAATAGCCTTTTAGCCTGGGATTTGAATGGCAGTAATTTTCTCTCTCTCTCTCTGTGTGTATGTTTTATCATTATTTAATTTTCAAATGTAGAAGTAATTCTTTATTCTGTTACATTTTTAATGGGATCCTCGTGCCTCAAAATTGCATCTATATGTTTTATTTTGTTTTTGCATGATTTTAGAGTACATTATAAGCCAAAGTAAATTTGTGTTTTATTTTTTATTTATTTGCCTTCCGGTTAATATTTTTTAAATTGTTTTTATGATTCCAAAATGTTACGCCTTCTAGCATTTTATCAGTTCTACATTTTTTATAAAAAAATTTTTTTATTAATAATCATAATAAAATAATAAAATGATAAAATAATGATTACTAATAATAGTAATAATATTTTTGTTGATGATTGGTTGTGGGCTTGTTTCTTAAATGGTGTATAAATGAAGTCTGACTGACTGATTGTGATATTAAAGTATTTAAAGCAACAACAGTATAAATATAGCTATGCATCTGAATGATAAATATAAATCCTTCTTCAATGTTTTTCAGATATTTTTTCATCATGAAAACTTCTAAGGTTTTACCGCAGAGCTCTGGTCAGGAAGAATGTGGAGTTTGGCTGGACACGGTGCAGCTGAAAGAAAAGGCTCAACAAGTAATGACAACAGAAGTTTTAAACACAAATGTAATTGTTCCATTATGGTCTTCATTTTGTGTGTTGTTTTTTTTTTTTTTTTTTTGTGCTTATCTTGTTTTCTTTTTCTTTTTTTTTTTTCCAGAAACGCCATCCCCGTCCTATCTCTAAATTGTTGAATCCCTTGGCTGAACGTGGGGGCTACAGTTTGGCTGTAGCACTCAACTTCACTCAGACTAAGATGGAGATGCCAAAGACTAAACAGAGCTCCATATCAGCTTTTTTCGCACCTAAACGTAGAGGTAAGCAGCTAGTAGCTTGCTAAATGTTTTTGGTTTTTTTTTTTTGTTTGTTTTGTTTTTTTTTACATTAATAGAATTCGTAAAGTATTGAAAACTGTTGAGAAGTATGAAATTTGATAGTGTTTTCCATGACTGCTTGAAAGAAATATTCAAAGCTAGTATGAGTATTTTCTTTTTACATATCTGAGAGTTTCTAAGCTGACCAGTTGAAACCTATGCAGGGTTTCTGCAGTCTAAAGAGTCTGGGAAATTACGTGTTTAAATTTAAGTATTTTCTAGGTGAAGATATTAGATATAAATATTGAAAAAGAAAATATACTTAGGAAGTATTTGTTTCTCCATATCTTAGTCTTTAATTGTCCTAATGTTTAATTCGTCTGCCCGTTTGTCTGTCTATTTATCCATCCTGCAGTTTGTCCATCAGTCTGTCCATCTATCCTTATAGACCTGACTTGGTTAAAAAAAAAATCTGTCATAATGTCAGAGAACTTTAATTTTTACTTTAAAAAGTGGCCATAAAAGGCAGATGATTCTGGAAATTTGTGTTGCTAATTACAAATGTGTGGGAACACTGTGAAAAAATTACTCTAATGTTAATAAAGCTGCAATATGATAACTTGAATAACTTATATATAAAACGAATTCTTCCAAAAGTTCTCCACAAGATGTCTTCCACTGAAGCACCAAACCTGGATCCAGTGCAGCCCTCGTCACCATCCACCACGACTGGACCCTCGACCGTTTCATCTGTGAGAAAACGAGCACGCGAAATATGTTCTGAAAAATCGGACTCGGAGTCTGACGCCAGAGTGGATTACGATTTGGAAAAAGAAAATGTGGCAGAGACCAAAGCAACTACATGGCAGGATGAAAGAAACCACCGTTCAGCTTTACTAAATGGTAAATCTGTAGCATGTGAACCCCCTCGGTGCAAGCGGCGGCTCCACGAGCCCTCGCTGTTTCATGCCGAGAGTCAAACCGCTCTGCAGCCATGGAGTCAGGACCCGCTGTTCACCTGCAGCAAGCACTCTGAGGATTTGAGCAGCTCTGGGTCAAGTTTTATAGACAGTGTTCAGAATTCAGAGAGCTTTGGAAATCTAATAGATGTTGAGGGAAAAACATCCACTCAAAAACCTGCTGAAAACATTTCTTATATCAGAGATGGGAAAGAAAACAGTACATTAGTTTCCTGCAAGTCCCCAAGTAAATCTCTTTCTCTGTCTCATTTTGGAACTCTGTCAAATCATAAGTGGGCAGGACTGAAAAATGCTTCACCACAAAAACAACCAGATCACTTAGGCAACAATCTTGTAAAAGAAGCACATTTTGACTCATTGTTGAGAAAACCAAGAAGCTCTCTTCTTAAGAAACAGCAGAAATGCAGGGAAGCAGACGAGGACAGCTTGGCGACGTTGTTCACTCAGGACTCTGAGGGCTTCAGGGTGATAGCACATCAAGGTCTCCAGACCAGGAGCCCGCTGAAGGATCAGAGTAACCTGAGCACCGGCTTGGTGAGAAGTTGTGCTTACAAACCTGTGGAGGAGGATGACGACGATGAAATGCTCTTTACCCAAGACTCTCAAGGAAACATGGTGATCAAACACTAAAGCAACACCTCTGTGTCCAAATCAGGAGGTTTTATCCAATAAATGGGACAGTTTGACTAATTTTTATGAGCTTTCACCAGGATTTTTTTTTTTTTTTTTTTTTTTTTTGTAACATCTAAATTTTTCTTCTACTAGAGGAAATTTTTTCAACTTAGAACTGAGAGATTTTGTCTTTATTTGAAAAATGATAAGCATTACATACATTTAATTGTAAATTAAACATTAGTTTCATGCATATTTCTATCTGTCTTATGGTGGTGCTCTGTGCGATATGTTATTACAAATTAAAGTGACATACAAAGACATAAAGAGTACTAAATTATGCTATGGACAAATTTCATATTTTGTGAAGTGTATTACCGTTTTACATCCATCTGAGCTCAATCCTTTTACTTAAAACCAATACTTACTGACTCTCATGCTAAATAGATGCTAAAATAGGAATAAACAGTCCAGAACAGAGAAAGTATAAAATGTTAGTTTTAAATTAAAAGATTTAATGATCAAAGGATTAGAAATCCATATGTTCAGTAGCTACACGGTCTCACACAAATGCCTTTATTGTTATGGCACAGACATGTAACAGATGGGTTCTAGGTTTGTTTTAATGTAACCTGAGCACCTACACTCTGTGTGTGCGTGTGTGTGTGTGTGGGGGGTTAACAGCTGAAAAGTGCCAAAAACGTAATCATGGAGTCACAAATACAGTTATAGGAGATCACTTGACTGTCCCTGTCTATTTTTTGTATGCGGCACCCTGCAAAAGCATTCATAGCTCTTCCCCATTTTGTCAATACCATGAACTTCAATATATTTTGCAAGGGTTTTGAGAGAGACCAACACATAGTTTTGCATGATGATGCATGTTTTACTTTTCTTTTTTAAACTAATAAAAATCTTAAAAGTGTGTCTTGCCTCAGTTTTATCTGTTAGTCTTTTTGGGTATGTCTCTTCTACCTTAGCACATTTAGAGCATCTGTGAACAGCAGATGCTCTAATCTTGTTCAAATCTTGCCAGAAATTCTGAACTAAATTTAGGTCTGGACTTTGACTAGGCCATTTTAACACATAAATCACTGAACTGTATGAATTTTCAGTTTAGCATTGTTTTTCTGTAGGAAAGTGAGCCTTCACCATTGAGCTTTATCCATTTTTTTTCATAAACCCTCACCTACTTGCGTGTCCCTGCGGAAGAAAATCATCCCCACAGTGTGATGCAGCCACCACCATGTTTCAGCCCTGCTGTAAAACTACTCCAAAACCTTATCAGTAACTGGTAAGCTGTTCCTTTGCCTTCATGATGCTGTTTGAACTGTCTAATCAGCTGGACTTTTTACTGAGTTTATATTACACACAGATAGACTTTATTTACAAGTTGGATGACTTCTGAATGCAACTATTTGCACTAGATTTTATTTAAAGGCACTGGAGTAAAAGGGGCTGGATACATAGGTGCCCCATATATTTTCATTTGTGAAAATTTTGAAAAACATATCCTTCTGTTTCACAGTTGCACTACTTTTTGTTGGTCTGTCACATAAAACCCCAATGAAATACAATGAAGGGTGTGGTTGTAATGTTGCAAAAGGTGAAGTTCAAGGGGTGTGAATGCATTTGCAAGGGGTTCTTGACATGCATATCAGCCTGCAATCTCAGTGGGTTCTGTCACCAGCTTGGAGCCATCCCAAACGGTCTTGAACTGCTCCGGGACGGGAAACTCTCTCTGCAAAGAAAGCAAATCAAGAACATCCCAAAACATAATGTCAACAAAAACCATTAGATTAGGTTTATCTCTGAGTGTGGAGCCTGTCTCCTGCGCTCTCACTCACATAGTCATCTTCTCCTGCTGGAACCAGGATGTTCATCTCAGAGCTCTTGGCACTGACGATGTCGCAGCTCAGAGCAGCTTTGCTCAGGTAGACTTGGCAGCCCTCGGTCTTGTTGATAGAAATAGTAGGAACCACTCCCAACACCTGCAGAAATATACAGTAAGAAAATAAAATCATCTGGCAGGTCACTGACTTGTGTTAGCATCTTGAAAAACGTACCGCTGTACAGTAAAAGTGTTACTTTGACACATTTTGATGGTTAAAAATATCACAGTATCATGAATTAATAAATAAGTCATTTGTTAATTTAGATATGCAATTATTTTAAAAGTGTATGTGAAAATAATTTGTAAATGTTTTATTTTCTGTTTTGCAGTGCAGCATGAAAAGATTTAAAGGCAGATAAAATGAAGATAAGATGTCCTCCTGCAAAGGACTTTAAAATAATTAAATACATTAAAACACACTTTTGAAGTTAAATTTATATTTATTATTGACATATTTAGGCAATATTTTAAGAAATGTACATATTTAGAATTTCAGTTGTTTTTTTAAATATGTATTTATTTATTTATGTATTTATTCAATTATGTCTCTTGGCCCATATAGTAACAAGGGGTAGGTGGGCAGGGCTAAACCTGGCGTGCTTAAAGGTGATAACTGGCCTGAAGTAGGATGTCAGGGTGCATCTGAGGAGCCACTGTAATAGTTCAGATTATATATATGATTACTTACCTGTAGCTGAATGCTTCTAGAGTTGATGATCTCTACAATCCCTACAGCGTTCTCAAAAACCAGACCAAGCTTTTTACAATTATCTGGGGAAAGACCAAACAAACCAAGCTTAGAGAAATTGTTGGAAAGAGTCTATAACTATAGCTCTGTGACTTGGCAGCTCACCTACGATGATGGAGTTAATTTTGCCCTTGACCTGGAGGGTGGAGTTGTTGCAGCCAAAGACGTACACCACCTGTTTCAACTCTGTCTCCTCGATCACTAAGTCGTGTTTCTGCTCAAAGTTTTCCTTTAACAAAGAGGAAGTAGATTTAAATTTTCGGTGATGAGGTGTATGCATGAGATCATGATGAATCCAGGTAAAAGGGGTTAATATCAGTAAGTTTTGCATACCACCCTCCACTTTTTTCCCTCCAGCTCCAGCAGAGGGAGTCTTTTCTGGGCAGCTGCTTTGGGAGCGCTCACAGGCTGGGGATCCTTACTTTTAACTGGTGATGCTTGAGAACGGAGGTTGGGGTTCTTATGGGTCTTCTGCTCATCTGAGACATGCTTCAGACCTAAACATGTACGAACACATCCCAGTACATTAGAAAGTTCAATTTATTTTAGTCATTTAATTTAAAAAGCAAAACTTGTATATAGATTCATTTTACACAGTAATATCTTTTACTTTATTTTTGCTAATGCAGTTTTTCAAGAACTTTAAGTAATTACATCAGACCAATTATTACATTTAAACTTAGAGAAATATTTGGTTATGGCCATGTTATGACCCACACAATGATGAGGAAGATCGCTGACTTCACTGTTGTCCAGCAGACAGTCAGTGACACCCTCCACATGGAGGACAAGCCAAAAAGGTTATTACTAAAAAGTTTGGTTGTTCACAGAGTGCAATGACAAAGAATATTAATAAAAGTTTAGTGGAAGGAAAAGCTGTGGCAGAAAAGGTTCACAAACTATTGGGACAAGCCACACCCTTGAAAGAGCCATTGTGCAGAACTGTGAATGTGAATCCACAAATAATATATTTTTCAGCAAGAAAAGACAGGAATGCCTGATTCTGAATGAACATCTTCAGCCCTTTGAGGCCAGTTTTGGGTTTACCTTTAGTGATGTCCGTGTGCCCTGGTTGAGCTGGCAAACAAAGCTGAATGCTGAGTGTTTGCACTGCCTGTCTGAGGCTTGGAGTCATCGTCAGTGAAGACCGGAGGGGGCCGGGGGTGGAGGGGGTGGCGGTGGACAGGGAGCTCTGGGTGGCGAAGATGAGTCTAAGAGAGATGCAGGAGCAATGGGACCTGTGGGAAGAAAAAAATAAGAACATTAGGACTGCATTGTGGTTGAAGGAAAAGTCAAACCTGTAACATGTTTTAGAATCAGCAGCTGTGGTATTAAAAAAGCCAATTTGAGGGAGTGTTGCACAGGAAATACTGACTGAGTTGTCAGCACTAAATTGGAGCTGTAAGATGGGTTTCAATGTATCCATAGTATTGCTCAAAAGTTTGAAACCACCCTTGAGGTTTCTACGTCAGAATTATTTAAACCTATTTATACATTAATTATACAGCTTTATGCATATAAGCTTTGTGGCAAACCAGATTAACAATATCTACCCTTACACAAATGGACAAAACATTTAAAGACATATGCCAAAAGAGATCAAAATGCTCCGACAGTCTTTAGAATCTGTCAGTGTAGATAAGATATGACCAGAATTGTTGTGAAATAATGCTTTTTTTTTTACTCTTTATCAACAAGAAAATGAAGAATGAAAGTTAAATTATGCATAAAATACAAAAAGACAATACAAAAATCGATAAATGAAATTAATATTCTAAATATCTCTAACAACAAAAAGTACAAATAAATAAAAATGACATAATTTTATGTATTAAAATAAGGTGGCAAAACACAAATGACACAAATAAGTAAATATAAAAGAATTAGAAGATCAAATTATGGAGAGAAGATGCAGTAAAAATTAATCAATTAAAAGTATTCTTAAACTCAAACGCCAGTTTAAAAGTTGACTAAGATGACAACACATTATTGAGATCTATTAAAACTATTATCTAAATATACAGAATTTCTTGTAATCTTCTGAAGTGGTCCAAATATATATTTTTATAGGCTTTCTAAACATCTTTCAAAGGTTTTAACTAATATCTAGTCAAACTTTTGTACCTGATCATGACATATCTGGAATCACCTTATGCAAAAATGTAAAAAAAAAAAAAAAAAAAAAAAAAAAAAAAAACCCACAAAAAATTAATGACAAACTGGCATTAACAAGGACCTAAAGATCCATTTTGAAACTGATCCTTTATGTATAGAAGTCATTTTGTTCATCCCTTGATGACTTTCTTTATCAGACAGTTAAGTTTCTTAATAAGCAAACATTTGTCTAAAATTAGTCAGATGATGGAGCTTAAATAAGTGAAAAGCTGCAGCAAAAACAACTTTAAAAGGCTGGAGTCTTAATGTTCAAGAGCACTCTCAAAGATTACTATACTCTCTGGCTCAGTAGAAGTGGAAAAACAGAAATGAGGAGTGAAGTCAGATTTTTCAACAGGGGCATGTATGTACTGCAAATACACAATAATCAAGTGTAACTGGGAGTTTTCTTTGTTTCCCTTTATATAGCTTTGAGGTCACTTTAACTGGGATTAAGTTTAAAATTGAAAATAGCTAACCATATTATTAAAACACACCTGACATACCAGTGAAATAATTATTTTTTACACTTAGTTTATCTGTTGAGCTGTTTACAGTTCGGTTGAATCAGAAAGACAAAAAACACCCCCTCTGAATCTCAGTTTACGCAACTTAAGAGGGTTGATCTCTCACTTAATGTTCTTCTTAGAGCTGATATGTGACCTTTGACATTAAGCAAATATGCTCTGCATATTATTGCTGAACAATGCAGAGCTGTTACACTCTAATACAGCAGGATTAGAGCCAGTGCGTTTTAGTGCATGGCTATAAAAATCAACAATTTACCCTTTTTCACATGGGCCTTACTGTTTCGAAACATAAAGCACAAAGAAAGTTACATTTTGTAGAAAAAGGAGAAAAAAAAATCTGGACTAAGAGCAATATTTTGTAAAACTCTTGAACTAACAATTATTACTTCATTCTTTTAATTCAATGAAGCAACACTTTAATTGTTAAATATATTTATTTATCGTAATATTTTAAAGCACCCTCCATAACTAAAAAAAAAAAATACCCAAAAGAAAAGTTTTGGAGCGGCCTTGTCAAAGTCGAACTTCAAATTCAGTCGAGATGCTGCACTAAAACTTAAAACATGCTGTTCAAAATTCTCCAATGTGGCTGAATTAAAACTAAGAGTAGAGTTCTTGATGTTGCAAACACTTTGTCAAAGCACTGTATTTCCCAAATTACATGATTCTCAAGTGAAATTTTTAAAGCTGAATGACAAAGAATACAGTATAATTCAAATTAAAAATAGATCTAGACAGGAAAGAAGAGTTGGAGAAAAGTCAGTGGTTAATGAGCAAATAAACCAAATTAACTGATAAAAAAACTGAGACGTGAAGGAAAAATAAATCTGAGAACTAGAATCCATGGAATAGAGCTGGTAGAACAGAGGACATGAGAAAAACATTATGGTTAACAGATAACAGAAGGATCTGGCAGGTTGTGAAGGAGATAGACTGACTCATAACTGCAGTGGAGGTGATCAGTGAAATGGGGCCCAAGAGAGTACAATTCACAGAATGCAGGGAAGGTGAGGAAAAATGACTAATGAACACAGAAACAAACACACAAGGTTCTAAGAGGACGCAAAAAGATCTTAAAAACCCAAAGGCTAAATTTAAACTGTAAATTAAGAATGTAAAGGAAAACATATGCTACATACAAGAAAGAGCTAAAAGTATCAAAACAAAATCAGGATGCGTACGGATGACTGAGTGACAACACCAAAACGTAATCACAACCCAAAAATCATCCAAATGCAAAACCCAAGTGAAAAACAAAACACAAACACACATTGATCAAAAAGCTCTGAGGTCTGCCTTTACTGTTTTCTGTCATTTTACAGACCCAACCATTAAATCATAGAAAGAAAAATATTGAGAGATCTATAGAACCAGAGGCAAAAAGTAAAATTCTTCTGGCTTAAATTATCTCATGCAGTACAGTTAACACAGTCTGTAGGCCAGAGCCTGGTTATCAGTAAGTCCACAGGGAACAGCTGGAACAAATATTTGGCAGCTCACTGACTCAAGTTGTAAAAAGTGTGGCACTGACAGGCATACTAACTTGCTGGAACAGTTTGCTGCTATGTTTTTTTTTTTTTTATTTTTTTTTTTATTTCAGACATTAAACTCTAATTCCAACTCTTTTTCTTTGCCCTGAGCCTGTTGTGTTGCAGCTGAACTGTACATACATGTGTCTGTATATGAGAGAATGGGGCTGTCATTAAACCTGTAAATGAGCGGCAGACGGCAGCTGTGCCGAACAGCAAGCAGCCCTGCAGTTTAGGTTACGGCACAGGCAGCGAATGTACACAGGCCCCTTTTGTCGAGGTTCTTCTGTGAAGAAACCCTCCATTCAAGTAAACCCTGAGGACCACCTGTTAGAGCAGCACACTTCCCTTCTTGTGCACGCACACACATCAGCTCTGTCATCTGAAAGCAGGAGCAACAGCTGACACAAACAGCCTCTGCAGGCTCTCATGTTTCTGCGTGCAGAAAACACATGTGGACACAGTTGTTCAGCATCAGACAGATATTTATCCTCACATTAAAATAGCAGAATATGATTTTGAGCGCAAACATGGAGAAACAGCTGTCCCTAAAGCTCACTAATGCACCTGGGCTTTTTGATTCTGCTTAGCCCAGAAAGAAATGTATGCATGATAAAGGCACGCTGTGGTTTTATGAGGAGCTGTAAGACATTTCTTGGACTGAAGTTCCAACATCTTCGAGAGTTTTGTAACTTCTGGAGAGAGATCTTAAAAACTCAAACAAAATGTAACTATTATCTTAAATCTTTGAGTTCATACAATTATAACTAACATATACAGCTTATAGTAAGTCTCCATATCCTTTGAACTTTTTCCCAATATATCAGATTTAAAGCACAAACTAGAGCGTGTTTTACTTGGATTTTATGTGATAGACCAACACAAAGAAGTGCATAATTGTAAAATGGAAAGAAATAATAAAAGGCTTTCATTTTTTTTAGCTCCACTGAGTGAATGCTTTGTAGATCATAATCAAGTCATTTGCAACATTAACAGTTGTGCACATCCAGAGCCTGAACGTTTTGCCCATTGTTCTTCATATTCAGAATGATTGGATTAGTCTAAACAGCAATTTTCAAGTATCCCAACAGTTGCTCAATTGGATTTGGGTCTGAACTTTGACTGGACCATTCTAACACACAACTATGATTTGATCTATACTATTCAGTTGCAGCCTCTAGAAGGTTTTCTTCCAGGATTATTCTGCATTTAGCTCCATCCACCTTCCCATCAACTCTGATCAGCTTCCCTGTATCCGATAAAGAGAAAAGCATCCCCACAGAACGATGCTGCCACCACTATGTTTCAGTTTGGGGATAGTGTGTTAAGGGGGATAGGATAGGTAATGTTACATTTTCCTCCACACATGGGGATTTGCATATAGCTCTTCTAGAGTTATCTTAGGCCTCTTGGCTGCTTCTCTGATTAATGCTCACCTTGCCTGGTCTGTGTCAAATAGACTGTCATGTATTAGTGAGTTTGTTGTTGTGCTATGGTTTTCCCATTTTCAGATAATACATTAAACAGAACTCTGTGAGATATTCGAGGCTTGGGATATTATTTTATAACCTAAGTCAGCTTTAGACTTCTCCACAGTGCTATTCCTGACCTTTCTGGGGTTTCTGAGTTTTTGACCCTTTTTGTTCACTGAGATTACACACAGTCTGACTCTTTATTTGGTGATTTCTGAAGGCAATTTGTTTCAGTGAGCTTTATTTAGGCACACCAGAGTGAAGAGGGGCATGAAAATGGCACACATTTCTGATTTTTATTTTAAAGAAATTTAGGCAATCATGTGCCCTTTTCTTTTTTGTTCACAATTATGCACCACTGTGTTTTGGTATATTGCATAAAATCTGCAAAAATGCACTCTAGTTTGTAGTTTCAATGTGAAAAAAGGTAAAAAGATTTGAAAAGTCCGAATATATTTACAAGGTACTGGGCAAGAAAAAGGTCAAAATAAATCAAAAGATTTATATTCCTGCTCTCATCATGTCTGGGATCTGCTAAGGAGTTCCCAAGCAGGAACATCCAAAAGCAGTGTGGGAGTGGCTGATGTCTTGAGAGCTCTGCAGAGAGCCACTGAGGAAAAGTTCATTCATTCATTCATGCTCTCTGCAGTGTTTTATGTAACCCCGTTGCTTTATCACTAAAAATGGAAATGTTTGCAAAAAAGAAAAAAGAAAAACCCAGCTGGTTTAAAAATATCAGAGCAGGACCACAGCTGAGATAACACACCAGTGATTTTCTTCTGCTTACCAGCACATGTTGGAAAAAACAACAGAATTAATTCAGATTGTTGTAATTTCAAAAGAATCCGACTCACGGTCTTGTTCCACACCAGTCCTGTCGTGTGATGCTGCTTGATGAAGGACTGCATCTCAGTCCAGATCGACAGGTAGGAGTGTACCCAGTCCACATGACGTCTGTCACTGGGAGAACGGAGAGCGTGTGTGGGACAGAGGAGACAAATACGGGACAGTCAAGACAGGAAGGGGGGGATTAGGAAGAAGGTAAGACAGAAGGGAGCATTTGGGAATGGACATTGATGCAACCTGATCTCATGTAGATCTATGAAGCTATTGCTGGGAATGTGTCACTATCAATCAAAGCAGCATTAAAACACATTTTTTTAATCATTGGCAGCTTTTACAGAAAGTGTGTCTGCCACAAAGTGTTAATACCTCATTTGAGTTTGCCCAGCCTCGTAATTACCTTTAACTATAACCCCAGTCAACATTAACTCCACAACAGATTGGTTAAGACAGTGAATATGCATTTATTGATCGTATAAAGTTATCAAAACTGACCTTATAAAGGTCAATCTGCATGTGTCACATCCAGCAGATACAGCATCCTCTACATTTATTGGTGCTTCTGGTAGAGATGAGTAAAAAAGCCCTAAAATACTTTTATTTTATACCATAAGATCACACAGAAAAAGAGAGAAAAGTCTGACATTTGATTTAACCCCTGACAGTGATGAGAAAGCTACGACCAAACCAAGACAGAAATGGTTCACTAGATAAAAAACAATCTTCCTTCGAGTTCTCAGGTCTAAATCCTACAGTAAGGGTGAGCTGAAGAGGAAGATAGATGGTCAAAGATTGCCTGCTCTGTACGCTCCAACCTTGTAAAATGTTAAAGGAGATGATAAAGTCCTGTCCTAATGAGTAAATATATGATTTTTTTTAAAAGTATCAATACTTCTGAAGCATACTTACGTTTCCTTGTAGTCCTTCAAAACTCTGTTGGTGTAGAAGGTGGCTGCATCGTTCATCTCCTTCACGTACGGACCTGGTTTCTGACTCTGAGACAGGAACAGAAAAGATGCGCTCTCATGAGAAAGTCTTTTCTCATCCTGGCAGCAGTATAAACGCCTTAGCTTCACTGCAGATATGTCTTCATTGCAGGGTAAAACCTAAAAAGTTCACACTGATATCTAAAAGTTCCGGAAGTGTTCGATAAATTTGGGGAAAATGCCTTCATGACAGCGGCTTACACAGACTGAGGTCAGCTTTAAAGTCATGGGGGGGGGGGCTTTCATCTCAAAATAAATTATATTTAGTTAGAAATGCTGTGACCCAACAGATAAACTTTTCTACTGAAGGGAAACAGAAACCCGCATATAAATAATTTGAAGGTCTTTTGAAATGCATCTCAACTCTAGAGTTTATTTTCTTTTAAAGTTATTTCTAACTTTTCTAGCTTTCTAAAATCCATATTCAGCTTTTAACAGTTCTCATGATCAGATATTTTCTTTAATCCTTATTTCGTACCACTGCCACCCAGCCCAGGGCGGGAATGCTCTCACTGACGGCCGACAAGTGGTTGAAGAGCACGCTGCCTCGGTTTCGTTCTCTGAAGTTCTGGATCTCCTGGATGTGATCGGAAATTGGCTTTAAGAGGTCTTGGAGTTCTGTCTGCAAGAGCAAACATTGAAATATGAACAAAATGACAGCAAAGGGGAAGAAAATATGCAGAAGGAGGTTGAAAAGGTGGTGAATTTGATACTTCATGTCTCGGTGGAGTCTTTAGAGATCGTTGTTAGTACAACATGTAGTCTATTTGCATGGAGAATGTTTATAGAAATGCTTCAGATGATTTTCAGCTTTATTCCACTGCCCTCCTCCACCTGTCCACACAGTAAATCCTAAACCAGCTCCTAGAACAGTGTCTAATTTTATAAGATATTTTTTCCACTGGATCCTCCAGATCTTAGCTTCAGTTTAGCTCGTCTCTCATCCACCCTACCCCATCACTCCTTTTCTTTCCGACATTCCTCTGTTCATGGGGAGATCCCTCTGTCCTTGTAAGGCATCCCGCTGCTCCAGTGTTTACAGTTTACCCATCAAACATCCACCCCTACACTGAACTCAGAGCAGTATGAAACATTTATTAATAGGCTGCAGCCAAAGATTAAACGGGTATCCTTTTAAGTTTCCTTGTGATGGAAATCAAAGAAATACTGACCATGGTGTGCAAGTTTCAAGAATTTCCTGCATGTCTGAGTGCACAGCAACCAAAACAAATAACAATAAATACGGAGGGGGAGAGCAAGGGCGAGTTGTGTGTCAACTTTTGACACACAACTTCATAGTATCTTGCAAAGGTATTCATACCCCTTGGACATTTTAAATATGTTAACAACATTACAATCATTACCTATGTATTTGCAGGCATTTTATGTGATAGACCAACACAAACACAAAGTAGGGCAAAATTGTAGGGTAAAACCAAAAAAACACATGGCTTTACCATTTTAATAAAATGAAATAAAAAACTAACAACTTTAATGTGGATTTCTAATCACCAAGTTCAAGTGGCATAAATGCTTTTCAAGGTACTGCATGATTTCAAAACTGAGAATCATTTTGTATAAAAAAAAATATAGCAGACAGAAATAGGATGAAATACACCAAACCAATAAAACAAATGATCTGAGCTTTGTAATACCACAGATCTTAACTTAATATCCAAACACTGGGTCAAAGGGGAAAAGGATAGGGAACACGCTGTTAGAGGGAGGTAATAAAAGCCCTCTGTCTGTACGTGAATATCCAAAACCCCTAACTCATAGAAAGAAGCACACCCATGTTAACAGGGCAACCTGAGGTCATGCTACTGTCTTTGCCTTCCTTTCTCTGTGTTTGACTCTAACTCTGTATCTCTCACACTGACTACAGGCTCAAATATAGAACATGTCCATAAAAAGTCAGAGAACACAACAGTGCAGCACAAGAGAGAAAGGCCAGAACTTTCTAAAGTGTGTGTGTGTGTGTGTTTGAAAGAGAAAGGGTGACAGAAAGGCGAAGGGGCATTGCCCAGATTTAAACACTGTTTTACAGCTGCACTGCATACTCCAGCTATATAAATGTATGTTGATGAAATTTTATTTTTAAGAGTGGGTGGATTGTGTTTTTACTCAGTGAATCTCCGAGACTTTAAGCTTACGTCGACTGTGCATAGAAAATATTGCTACTTCATTCTCTCCAAGCTACAGTATGCCAAGTTCCATGCACCAAAAATATAAACAACTTTAAACAAAATGAAACACTCTAGGGCTGCAACTAACGAATATTTTAGTAATTTATTATCTTATCAATTATTCTTATAATTAATCGATTAATCGGATAAAAAAGGTCATATTCTGTAGATTTTTCACTTACCACATAAGCTTATTTAACGCATTATTAGAAATAGATAAGAAAATGCAAATAAACACATTTTATTGCCTAAAATGCAATAACATAGCATTACTTTGGGGGTCGCTTGATCATTTGTAGCTAAGGGTGCATCTGCAGCTAAAACGATACTTCTTACATTAACATGTGAAAAGCTCAGCCCTTTCTACTTGACTTAACATCAACACAGTGTAGGGATGATCTGTTGAGTAACCAATTAATATTTGGATAGTAAAAGGTGCTTAATAGAAGATTTTTTTTTTTTTTTTTTTACATTTTTTTATAGAATTTGAACCAAATGAAACTAAAACTATTCCACTAAAGGAGTTCTGGATAGAACATATTCACTGACAAAGAAGGTTTTTCAGCTTAAATGCAAAATGTATATATTATTTGTACAGGTTTGGCTTATTTACTGCCTATCTTTCAGCGAATGGCCGTTTTTCGAGTCTATATACTCCAATTAACCATTAATCAGTTACTGAATTAGTTGACAATTATTTCGACAGTTGACTCAAAATCCGATTGTTTCAGCCCTAAAACACTGTTAACAGGAAGAAGCATACAGTGCAGTTTTACAGGGTCAAAGCACATTTTCAGACAGCGTGATCTTTTGGACACCACTTTTGAACCTTTCCTGCTGAAAACTAATAGTTGATTAGAAATATGTAATTCCCTGCCAACACCTTTTAATTCTACAGTTTTAATGGATTTTATTTGGATTTTATGTGACAGACCAATGCAAAATACTGCATAATTATGAAGAAGAAAAATGTTACATGGATTTCTATGTTTTTCACAAATAAAAATCTGAAAAGTGTTGTTTGCATTGTTATTCAGCTCCTCTTAGAATATACTTGCAGCAATTTTCAGTTTGAAGTCTTTTGATATGTCTCCACCAGCAAACATGGAAAGCTTTGCCCATTCTTCTTTACACTATTACTTAAACTCCACTTTGATGGAAAGCATCTGTGAACATCAATTTTCAAGTCATGTCACAGATTCTCTCTTCAGCTGGAGCAGAGAAGTAAAGGCAGTGAAACAGCAGGGAAAAACAGAAACATATCACAAGGAAAATAAGAGGTAATGCAACGGGAGGAACCAGTGAAGAACAATGAGAACTGATGAGCATGGGAGAGGTGAAACTAACAAAGCAACCAGAAGGACTAATCAGAGGAAAACAGAAACAGCTGATGGAGAGTGCAGGCAGAGGGGAATCGGGAAATTAACAACAGCTGTGAAGGGGAGAAAACTAGCAGGCTGAGGGAAGGTGAATGATAAATACAGAGAACTGTACTGGAACTAGAGAAGTTACAAATCAAGGGAGAAGAATGACACTAATCAAAGAGAACAAAATTAAAAAAGCATGAAGCATAATTAACAAATAAACAAACAAAAAGGAATGAACTAATATGGTAAATAAACAACAAAGAAATGATCAAAACAGAAACTCAAATGAAACCCCTAAACTATAACTTTCAAGAACCACAACAGGTGGGGCAACTCTACTCTGTATTCCTACCTAACAAACACAATGTTTCATTGGTAAAAGTTTTATTTTTTATTTCAAATAATGTTTGTTTATAGAGCTCAACTTAGTTTGCATGCATGCTTAATATTTTTGCAGTCATAAACAACCTTACCCATATAGCCTTTTCTACAAAATCTGTTTTTTGGATCACAACAAGAAAGCTCTCCTGGCTGAAGTATAAAAGTGCTGCAGTTCAGAGTTAAAAAATGAACAAAATATTGTTGAAATCCAATCCTATATACCTCCAGAATCCAGTGAAGTAAGGCCAGTACGGGAGGATATGCACCTCATGCTCACTGTCAGGTATGGTGGAGGATCTGTGATGCTGTGGGTCCAGTTCTCTTCTGAAAGCCCTCGGAATTTTGTTAGAGTCCATGGCATCATGACCTCTTTCAAATATCTGGACATTTTCAGTTAATATAAGGTGGTTTTCAGTTTACTATACCAGTAAACCAGGAAAAATTGGTTGCCATTGGGTCTTTCAACAAGATAATGATCCAAAAGTTGTGGGCAAACAAACACAGTAACGGTTTACCAGACTCAAAATCAACCATCTTCCATTGCCATCTCAATCACCCGACCCAAAACCTACAGAAACCTGGGGAGAGCTGAAGAGAAGAGACCATAAGAGAGGACCCAAGACTCTAGATGATCTACAGAGACTGCAAATGGTTGTTGGTGCATCTCTCAGTATGCTCCAACCTTTTGAAAAGCTATAGGAGAAGATTTAATGACAGACGTTACATGCCTGAAGTGAGACTCTAAATACATTTTGTCATTTCTCCTCTAACATGTGTCTCTTCTGCCTCATCAGGGTCCACTCGTCGTGAAACCCACACAACTTCCTTGTTTGCTTTTCCAGCTTTCCCTGAAAGCTCTTTCTCCCTCTCTTAACCAGTGATCCAACAGTTTGGGAGTACTCACTTCCTGGTGGACCCTCTGACACCAACACACAGAACACAAACAGCAGTCCAAAGGGATGATATCATTATCACTTCTTTTATATGCAGCTTTCTGTCGCAACCCTCTTTTCCTCTGCTGTTTGGCATTTTGGGAATGTGTTGCATTAGCAGTTTTCCTGGTCAAAGAGCAGAATAATCCCTCTATGCATGGCTTGGTCTGCTGGGGGAACACAGGACAGGGGGGCACAGACTCTCACACAGGACTGAGATACTGTTCACCAGAACCACATTGCTGCTGTTTTCCACAGAGCCTTACAGGAAAAATACTAAATCCTGTAGTTTAGTAAATCAACATTCATGGATTTGCTTCCTACAGAGGGTCTGGACCCTCAGCTATTGAGAAACGATTGCTTGCTGGAGGTGTGGACTCTGTTGAAGTTTTAAACAGTTGGGTCTAACGTTTGCTGTGACGTGTGTAATGCGCCAGACTACAACCATTGGCAGACTACAATTCTAAAACAGCGCAGAAACTCAACATCATCATTCACAACTCTTCCTTTTGTTCGCTGATTGGTTAAAATGCATCCTGAGAAATTGAGCTCAATGGGACAAATCCCAGCTGGAGTGCTGAAAGGAAGAGATGAGAATTGAGCAGAATTGCGTAGGAAGGCAATGGCCAGGCTAGTGAAAAGAATAGCTACCAAAGCCATCAGTAATTTATGATTTACAGATTTATCAGTTGTATGTTATTTGCATACTGAGAATGGCCAGCACAGATTTGATAAATCCCATATATGGAACTTGCCTTATTACCATTTCTATCAAATCTAAACTGATATTTTGGTAAATAACATCCAAAGTGATCCCCGCCCATTTTCAGAGTTTCTCTGTATTTATAATCGTGAGGTTTAGTGTGAAAACTTGTGCTGTTTTACCTGTGCTGGTTCCTGGTGCATGGAAGCCATCTGAAGGAACGTTCTCTGAGTCTGCAGTGCCTCATTCACCATCTCTGCCTGCAAAATCAGAAAAATTAACACTAATTTTTAATAAAAACGTCTTTTTATTTAAACTATTGGATTGTGAATCCGGCTAACATGCACAGACACACACACACACACACACAAACAGATTGGGTTATTTCCAGCCATGTGAGTCCTGTATGTGTTTGTCATGGGCCAGAGGAACCACCAGGGAGGTTTTCTCCATATAAGGGGCTCTAAAATCTTTAAAAAACTATCTCAGATTCTCAGTCACACACACACACACACCGCCCTCCTCCACTCCAACCAGTGATGAGATACAGAGATAAAGACGTCTTTTAAAGAGCAGAGAAAATGCAGACATCCGTCACTCCTCTGTTCTGAAGCCCTCTCTGTTGTGTTGGATGATTTTAAGATCTGTAGACTGGCCTTCTAAAAGCATATTAAAGGTCTTTTTTAAAAAAGAAAACTGTCCTCCACTTGTTTAATTTAAGATGTAGGGTCAAAGTTTGTGTTTTCCCTTTATCCTTGGCTTTGTAGAGAAAATTGTTGCCATTGTGCACAAATCTACACACCACAGACCTCCAATGCTCACTTCAAAACCCTTCAGCTGTCCAGACGTGTGTCTATCAAAGAGTGGGAGAGGAACAATCTTCATCGTTTATATGTTGCTGTCCCGTGAAATGGGGGCTGAACCCACTCCACTTTACCCAACAGTGATTTGTTTAGATTAGAGACACTCTGAAGCACTTTTTTTTTTTGCTTTGACAATCTAACTTTTAACAAAGTGGCCAAGAATAAGATATCCAATAAAGATTTTTTGATCTACCATCCTCCCTAACAGATGAGCCAATACTCTTCATGCATTTTTAGTCCATACTCTTTTTGGATCAAAAGAGCATAGACTAAAACTCAGTGCCCACCTTCAGTCTGTTGGTTTAAAAAGCTCCAACAAAGCCAGAAATCTAGGGGTCATCATGGATCCTGATCTGAATCTTGACTCCTAATAATTTGGAAATTTATTCCACAGAAAACTAAGCAAATATTGAACCTTGAAAAGCTGAGGGTCCACTGTATTGTGACTAAAGTCATTATCAATGCTCTGCTATGCACAAGCGCCGTCTCTCACATCCCATAAAACTCAGTCCACATTTAACAAAACAATATGCCCTCCCTTGTCATCCTATTGCCATAGTTACACCAAAATCTACTTCTAATTTGCTGATCAGTCCGTCGTGATGACTCCTCTTCCAGAACCTGACAAAATTTGCTGTCATGTTAAGGTATATGACATGGACAGAACATGAGTGAAAAGCCTAAAGACTCATTATTCACAGGAATTCATGGAGCAACATCCATCATCGCCCCTCTCCTGTATGGTGTTTCACAAGCAGTGGTTCTGTGTATTTATTTTCTATTTTGTGTTTTAAATATAGATTAAAACTCACTTCTTTTCTGAGGCCTTTCAGAAAGTGTTGCTCCATTTACAAGATGTTATTTATTTTCTTATTTTAAATCATGTTTTTTTTTTTGTTTATTCATATCATATGCTATCCGTTAATAAATTCTTAAACTGTAACTGTGCAAAGCACAAAAACAACAATGGTTATTTTTATACAGTGCTATTTCAATAAAGTGACTTATCTTGAGTCCTGGAATGATCTATTGCATAGGGTAGAGACTTACATGTTTCTCCACTTCACTTCCTATAGCTCTGCTGCAGTTCAGATAATCTGACAGTGGACCTTTCAGCAGCATGTCGAAGACCTCCACACTCTGACCTGAAAGCACAAACAGAGAAATCCTCTGTTCATTTACCCTCCCTGCCATTAGAACAGCAGGGAAACGCTTCAAGAAATGCTTTAAACATTTTTAAGCACTGACTTGCCTCCATCTACACCATTGACACAGTTCCCATTAAGCATGTTGCTGGATGCCTGCATTGTGACAGATATTTCCTCCATGCGAGTCACAGCCCGCTCCAACCGCTGCATTAAATCCTCCATGGTGACAATCCTGGAAGCAAAAGCAGAAATGAATTGTACATCATTTAAAGATGTTCTTTAAACTACGCTTTGCTCTGAGTTTCATAAAGACCAGACTGTGACCAATGTGGCTTGCTGAATATGAAGACAGTGTTTAAGTTGTTTGGCCGCTGCAGCATTCTCAGGCTTTGGTCATAAACACATGAATCCATCATATAATTGGGTTGAATGAGGAAAGAGACAAGCAGACTTAAAAAGGCAATGAGGGTGAGAAAAAAGAAACCTTGATGAACAGTGCATTAGCGAATACTAATATTCATTCACATTCATTCACATTAAAATTAAATTTATTTGCTAGACCAACAAAAAGTGGAGAATAATTGTAAGTTGAAGGAAAATTATGGTTTTTGAACATTTCAACAAATAAAAATTTGAAAACTTTGGCGTGCATTTGTATTCAGCTCCCTCTACTCTGATACCCTTAAATTAAAATCCAGAGCAACCAGTTGCCTTCAGGAGTCACCATACTAGTAAACAGTCCCACCTAATTAAATCTAAGTGTAAAACTAAGTGTTCTGTGTAGGCCTTCGGGGTTTCTTAGAGAACATTAGTGAAAAAACAGCTTCATGAAAACTAAGGAACACAACAGACAGGCCAGGGATAAAGTTCTGGAGAAGTTTAAGGTTATGGCTAGGTTGTAAAATAATATTCCAACCTTGAACATCTAATTGAAGCTGAGCACTGCTCAGTCCATCATCTGAACATAAGACAAGAATGGTAGATTTATAAACCTACCCTACCAAGACATGGTTGTTCATCAAAACAGGCAGGCTAAGCAAGGAGAGCATTATTCAAAGAAGCAGCCAAGAGAACCATGGTAACTCTAGAGGAGCTGCAGAGACCCACAGCTCAGGTGGGAGAGTGTAGCAACAAGACATTAGTCCTGCCCTCCACAAATCTGGTACGTACTGAGGAGTGGCAAGAAGAAAGATATTGTAAATAGAAAGCGAGAAGTCGTCATGCCTCCAGTTTGCCACAAACCATGTAGGAGACCATACAGGAGATACAAAAACATCTAGAAAAAGCTACTCTGGCCACATGAAACCACTTTTTCCCATAAATTCAAAGCTTTGTATGGTGAAAAACTAACACTGTAGATCACACAGCTGAAAAATGCCATGTGTGGCAGAAAACTGACACAGGATACTACATCTACACAGTGAAAGATGGTGTTGGTAGCATCATGCTATGGGGATACTTTTCTCTTCAGCAGGGACAGAGGGGCTGGTCAGAGTTGATGGAAATATAGATAAAGCTAAATACGGGACAATCCTGTAGAAAAAAACTTTTAGAGGCTGCAAAAGGGTGAAGACTGGGGTGGAGGCTCCCCCTCAAGCAGGACAAGAATCCTAAACATGGAGCTATAACGTAATGGATCTGATCACAGCATATTCATGTCCCAGAATGGTTCAGTCAAAGTCCAGGCCAATTGAGCAACTGTGACCAGACATTACAATTATATATTACTCTACGTTGAACAATCAAAAATGAATGAAAAATCCCAATGAAACGTACTGAAGTTTGTGGTTGTGACAAAATGTTACAAGGTTTAAGGGGTAAAAATACGTTTGCTAGACATTGTATTTAGCTATAACTGGAAGATATTTACTGTATGTAAACCAAAAATTAAAAGTTTATTATTAAAATCCCAAACTGATTACATTTAATATTTACTGAAACAGATACATTGCTTGGGTTCAGAGCTTAGATAAGTGTTAAACAAAACATGGCTGATTCGTTTTTTAACACTGCCCAGCCATAAGGCTCATCCTGAGACAACGCAGGAGCGTTTCCAATATTTATTAGTCAGCCAAGGGGGAATTCAATCCAGCTAGCCACTGAATGTTTATGCAAACTACTGCTGGGTAACACACACTCTCCAATCTGACACCTGCCACCTTCAACAAACAGTACAATAGCGTGTTGTATTTGCTTTCCAAAAAGACTCTAAAAACAAACAAAAGGAGCATATTAGTGATCTGGACTTAATAATACCCCTCTGTCTGTTAATTTCATCTGATAATTATGGGCCATGAGCAGCAAACATGCCCTGATGGAGGTCATTGAGTCAGCTCTCAGGAGAAGTCTCCCAGCAGTGACACATGCCTGTCGTGAGACTCAGATGTTATTTCTGCTCTGCGGGCCACCACAACAGCCCTCATGAACACCAGAAACCTGGAGAGCTCCAGCTAGGATTACAACAGCAACCACTGATGGAAACTAAAGCAAAAATAAAAAAAGCGCCAGGGGGACCATATTGATTTCAACTCCACTTTTTACATTTACATACAGTTACATCTTTTTAATTTATGTACAGTCTAGTACCTATTTATGTCTTTTTTATGCTAAGCTACCTAACTTTAAGATATGAATCATTCAGGTATATAAAGGTTTCTAATCTCAAGGGAGGAACTGGTGTTGTCTCCTAATGTACCAAACAGCTAAAAATTATTTCAAGCTGAACATGTCACATTGCAACATGTCAAAAAGAAACAGTTTGTTAGCTTAATCTATTAAAAATACACAGTTTAACAGGCAAAAATAGTATTTCATCATCAACAGATATGTGTATAAGAGATATAGTCAAAATTTGCCCTTCAGTAGATGATCAACTGAAGGATGTGAACCTCTCTGATCTTGTGTCAGGTCTTTGTTGTATTTCTCATTTCTCATAAGCTCAAGATTTCTAGGTGAATTTCATCAGCTGAAGATAGTTTTATTAAATCTCGAGTCATCTTTCATCCATTGATTATAACCCATTTTTATCTTGCAGGGTCATAGGCGACTGGTGCCTATCTCCAGTGGTCACTGGGAAAGTGTGGGGTACACCCTGGACTGGTCACCAGTTCATCACTGGGCAACACAGAGACAGACAGGACCAACAACCGTGCACACACACTCCCACAGTTTAAAGAGACCAATTAAAGCAGCAGTATGTAACTTTTGTATACAACATGTTTTTTTTACATATTTGTCAAACTTGTCATTATGCCCTGACAGTATAACATGAGAGATAATCTGTGAAAAAAACAAATCAAACTCCTCTCTGCCTTCTTCCTGTGGTTGTACTGCCATTTGCAGAAATGCACCGCTCCCGGTCAGAAACAACAAATCAGAGCCAGGAGGAGCATCTTAGCGCTGTCAATCACCTCACACTCCTCCCCCTTGCTCTCTGCTAGGCTACAGATAGTTCCCCACACTGGAATCTGCTGTGAATGCTCAGACTAGTTAGCACTGCCACCAATGATGGCGGATAAGCAGTTTTCCTGTAACGGTAAGTTGTTTCTCTGCCATTAGCACATTGAGGAGTGAGTAAATGAGTGTGACTGACAGCACTAAGACCTTCCTCTTAGCTTTGACTGGTTGTTTCTAACCAGAAGCCTTTCTGCAGATGGCAGTATGACCACAGGAAGAAAGCAGAGAGAAGATTGATTTTTTTTAACAGATTATCTCTCATGTTATACTATCACATCATGGTGACAGTTTTAACAAATATGTAAAAAGACAAACATATTTTTAATAAAAGTTACATACTACAGCTTTAACCAACAGTCATGTGACTGAGAGAGAACTCACATTTATACAGGCAGAACATGCAAACTCCATGTAAAAAGACCCCAGCCAGGGATTTGAACCCAGGACCTTCTTGCTGTTAGGCAACAGTGCTACCAACTGGGTCACCATGCAGCCCCACCCATCTATTAGTGGGGCTGCAGAGCTGATCTCCATTTGTTTGATGTTTTGGGGGGTTTTTCAAGCACATACTTCACATGCTGACATGGTCAGATACAAGGACTGTACAGAAAATAAGAAAAAACTTCTTTGGCAAATTCTAAAGAAAACTTAGACTTTAAGAAAGCTTAGAGAACCTCTTAAGACTAGTTTAAAAATAATTAATGAGAGTCTGGGTCACCATGTTTAAAGAAATTGGAAAAAGTCAAAACTTTTGCACAATATATTTGCAGATTTTATTGGTTAAAATGTCTTAATGGAGAACTTTTTAACATCTACAAACTGGAAGTTGGCAAGGGAACCTCTAATAATGAACTATTTTTGATTATATTTGACCAATTGTCAACTGTTCCTTTGAAACCCTTATAACTGACAGATTCATTGTTATCCCCATGTGTTGGGTATTTCCCTGTTGCTCCACACCTGGCTTAAATGAATGGGCGATTAACAGGCTTCTGCAGCAAATGGAGGCATGGAGTAATGAAATAATTTGACTCAATTGTGCTAGAGTGGGGAAACATCTAAAACATGCAGGATAGTGGGCCCTGAGGACCAAGGTTGGGAACCAATGCTTTAATAGATTTGCAGCTTTAATAGCAGCAAAAACTGGTTCAGCAGTATTAACTCAGGAGGCTGAACACGAATGCACACCACACTTTTCAGATTTTTTGTATTTTTTTTTAAAATATTGTAACATTTTCTTTATACTGTGCATTACTGTGCAATTATATTATTTAAAGTTTTGGTTGTAATGTGACAAAATTTGAAAAAGTGCATGGAATCTGGGCTCTGTGTGTTTCTGTATCCAACTACTGCTCAAATTTTGCCCAGATAGCTATGAAGTAAAATTAGCTGATCTTGTTGTCTGTCAGCCAAATTCTCCATGGTGATGTGAAGACTCCTCCAGTTGTGCTTTTGTTAGCATTCATGTGGTCTTCAATATTAATGAAATCCTTCAACTATCAGCTTTTTCTTGTTCCAGAAAAGCTGTAAAATAAATAAGTAAAGGTTGCAGCTGAGTAGATTCCTTGTGTTTCATTATATTTTTGCTGTACATTTTTACAGCTTCACCTGTTCTTACAGGTGAAGGTTTGGTAATGTAAAGATGGAAAAGCCAACAGCTGAGAAAGCAACAAATGGCCCTGAAGGATTTCAGCTTGTGTGGATCCTGCAGCCTGGTATCTGATCTTTGGGGCTATATTGGGCCACAGCCTGCCGTTAGTTGCAATGGGCCCTCTGCAAGATAGTAGGCCTCAAATGCTGGGCTGTACTCCCTGAAACAATAAGCAACCAAACAAGGGAGAAAAATCTCGTATCTGTTTATTGTGCTTAACACTGAAGTCTATAAACTCTATGACAATAATAATAATAATAATAAATCACAAATAAAATGATGAATATGTGCTGTGAAGAATATTCACAGATTTCAATTAGGTGGCACAGAAAAAAATCTGCTAATAAAAATTTTTATTAAAATTAGAAAAGAAAAGAATAGATTTAATTAGCCAGTCCAAAGTCCCAAAGGTATGAAATTATTGTAAATATAATTCTACACAAAAAGCATAGTGAATTTGTGTATTGTCTTTTCAGAAGCATCAGATTAATAGTCAGACATCAGCTCATTTATTGCTTGTAAACTGTAAAATTAAACGTGAAGTATCACAGACTTTAGTTTCAAAGATCTGAAGCTCCCAGGTTGATGCAAACCTAACTGTGATTTGATTTTTTGAAAACAAATGTTCTGGAGTTCTTGTTTCTTAGTGTAAAGGTGCAACATTATAAAAAGTGATCTGGACTTTCACTGCCTCTAGTCATGCCATGAAATCCTCCAGTGAAACAAGAAAACTGGTGAAAAAAGAAAACAAATGACCTGCAAAATGATTAAAATACACCCACACAGCAGGGAAATAAGAGAAAACACGGAGCAGTGAAGATGTTTGCGGATTTGCGTAGAGACGCGCACATCTCCACCCACCAGTGCAGGACCCCAGCCCCTCTGCTCCTCCCTGTCACTGGCTAAAGTATATCTAAAACATCCGATCGAAACATCTTACCTCCCTCCTTTGCTCCACAGTAAATTCCTGTCGTTGTCGTTAGTTGGGTTTGTCAGTATTTCCCTCTGGTTTGTTCGGGGCTGTGCGCCTTCACCATGCGGTCCAGTGTGTCCTCCCCTCTCAGCTGTGCGCAGCAGCAGCAGGAGCTCCGGTCGCACTCTTCCGGGATGTCCTAATTAAGCAACACGGTGAACCTGAGAGCCTCAGAGACCCAGACCCGGACTGTGACTCAGTGAATTTCCCCTCTGAAGCGGAGAGACAAGCTTCAAAACTCTGCTAAAAATAGATCATAGACAGGGTCGCGGTCCCAGCACGGGTCTGTCCTGAAGCAATGCTCCTTTAACCTTCATGTGAGCCATTACTGTAGCCTCTTGCAAGTGTAGCTCAACATGGGAATATCTGTGTTTCCAGATTATTGTATTTCACATTCTGTTTAGCAGCCCGCAAAAAAAGCAACGCGGGAAAAACGAAAATAAATTATTTTGTTTGTAGAGTTTAGACAATTTTATAGATATCTTACTTGTAAAATGTGTTTTTATATAGGTAATCATAGTGCCTGAATCTTTTCATGACATAGTAGTGAAGGAGTTACTACTTTAAGAAAAAAATAAACCTCCATCTAAAATATTTCTGATAATTAACATTGCTGCAGGATAAAAGCAATACACCAAAGAAGAAAGTGGCCAGGTCAGAAGCGAATAGGTATACATGTGGCATGTGAGGACACCATTCTCATGGTGGAACATGGTGATGGCAGTATCATTCTATGGCAATGCTTTTTTTCAGCTGCAATAGGGAAGCTGGTCGGAGTTTATTTGAAGATGGATGGAGCTAAATACAGGGTGATGCTGGAGGAAACGCTGTTAGAGGCTGGGTGAAGGTTTCCCTTTCAGCAGGACAAAGACCCTGAACAGTCAAAATTACAGATTACAATTAGAAATTGATAGCAGTACACTACAACTTAGATGAATGTACAGTATATTCATGTGTTACAATGACCTAGTCAAAGTCCAGGTCTAAAGCCAGCTGTAAATCTGTTCACTGGTGCTTTTAATCCAACCTGATTGAGCTATTTTGTAAAGAACGGGCAAAAATGTTTGTCTCCAGATGTGCAAAGCCTGTGGAGACATATCTCAAAAGACTTGCTGTGGTTATATCCTGAACCAAGAGCTTCAAAGGTTACATCGTGAAAACTGTGCTGAGCCTTCAGGGAACCTTTAGAGAACATTCCCAGATAGTTCCCAGAAGATGGCACCCTCAGTGCTGAATCTAACCTCGTGAGCATTCCCTGAACGTTAGAAAATCTGCAATCTGTATTCATAACTTTTAGGAAGCTTCCCTTAAAACTAAGATTAGTGTGTGTTGGGGTTTTTTGTTTGTTTTTTGTTTTTCTAACAAAATTAATCAGATCAGTTTCTGGTTTCATGGTTGAGGCTGCATCATAGCCATGCTTTGCCAACAACATGTCGCCATGTCGCTTCTAGTTTCACCACTGACAAAAAATACTCCTTTAAGCTGAGTGAAAGAAGGCAGAGTAGGAGCAACTCACTGCCTTCAGCGTGATTTATTGATGAGAAAATGAATAAATTATCGATAGACTGACACCTCAGCTACTTTATCATGTGTCAGTCGTTTCCACGCAAACCTGGGAAAATGAACAGCAACAAGGAATATACAAGGTATATCATGGTGTGTTTTATTTAATTTACTTACCTTTATTACCTTTATTATTGTTTTTTCCTTTCCCATTTTGTTGTATATGTAGCACTGTGATAAGCAGGAAATAGATTGAAATTAAAATTCATGTGTTTCACAAAGCCTTGTCTGACGATGTTCTCTTAAAGGAGGAGCAGAGAAGACAAATGGTGACAAAGAGATTTAAAGCACCTAAACAAGAATATTACAGTGTATACTGTATGAAAATATGTATGTAACTAGATTAACATACATGGGAAACAAATTCATCATAACACAAAAAACAGATCAACTTGAGAATAACCAATGTGTCACTTGGATCTAAGATTACACACACATAGTTGCATAAAAATACCCATAGAGAGATAAAAAAAAAAAAAAAAAAAAAAAAACGACCACAGAGATGCACAAAAGGATGTTAAACACGTAAGATGCACAGCTGGTTTACGTGTCTGGGTGTTCTGCTTCAAGATGGGACAATCTGATAATCCCTCTCTATTTCTCCCCCCAAGGGCTCAATTATCCTTCTGTGAAACATCTGTTTCAAGTGCTGCATGTCATAAGTTGCTCCTGCAACAGAAAATGTTACTGTTCCTCTGAATTAACCACCAATTTTCTGTTGACTGAGACATTTGTCATAGCTGCGTGGGATTCCCCATCTTTCCTGCAGGATTTTTAGGACTTCATCAAATTTCTAAGTACCTGTTTTAGGTTTTAAATGAATCAGTTCAGTTCATACAGTGCAATTTCACAAAAAGCCACAGATCACAGATCCTATTCAGTATTAAATTTTCAAGAATAATTAGGTGACTGGATATTAATTGGATCTTTAATCATTGGTACTTTAGTACCATCAGGCTGTCAACATTACACAAATTGTTTCCATGTATTTGGTCAATGCTAAAGAAATACCAAACAAAAAGTATTATAAAGTACACTGTAATACTATTTTAGCTCTGAAAAGGTGATTCCCAAAGAATGATGAAACCAAGGACACAATTTATAACTTAAAACATGACTGAGATTCAGTTTCTTTGCTGCAGACAGATTTTAAAGCCAGACATTATTTTTTCTCCACCTTTCCATCTTTGCCTATTATTTTGAAAACATGGAGCAGTCATTAAACTGTCTTTATTGACCATGGATCTTAAAACACTCTCAATATAAAAAACGACATGAGAAATGATTTAAAACTTTTGACCAAATGTTAATTAGCTGTGAGACTAAACACACACACACACACACACACACACACACACACACACACACACACACACACAGTTGAATGAAATAACCTTAAAAAGGTGCAAAATAGCCAGAAAAGGTGCTCAAAGTGATGTAAAACATATCTAAGCTCCACAGCTACAGGTTATGCCTGATAAAGGAGTGCATAGGAGAAAGTTTTTAAATCATTTATCTGTCAAAAACCTGGTATTGTAACAGGGGTGTGTACCTTTTTGAGATACCACTGCACTTCTATAAGCTGTACTTTATCTCTTAAAGCATGATGATGTCTTACTATTTACATTTTCACTTCCTTTCCTTAATAAGGATCTAAAGGTCCAAAAATTTCTGAGATGTGACCCCAAGAGAGGTCCAGACCCTTACTTTAGATACCCCTGCTCTAAATTATGCTTTAATGTTTCTGAGCCGTTTCTTGTGATGAAGGACAACACATTTGTGTATGTTTGACTATATCCTCATCTGTTTCTTAGGGGAAATAATGAAAAACAGAAATACCACAATATTTTCTTCAAATATAGAACATTTTATTTCACTTCGATTACATGCGGTTGATATTCTGAAGTAAAGGTTTTACTATAAACACTTTAAAAGCCTTCATCCACTGACGATGAAAAATTTTTTTTGTCATTTACTTTTTTACATATTTCCCTTGTAAGAAAAAGTTCAAGTATAAAAAATTCCCAACAGTGTAAAACAGCTGATCTGATGAATATGAAGCAACAGAAGCTACTGAAACCCCGATGGCGGCTATACATTCTAGTAGAGAAAAGCAGCATTTTTTGCTTTTTTTTTTTAGTAAAATTTTCTAATAATTCCTCCCAGCTAAACAAAGAAGACTCAGTACAACCTGCATGCAAACAGGCCTGCATTTAAATGCATGAATCTACTATTTAATGTTTTATTCTAAAAAGTCAAAAAAATAAAAAGTACAGTGCACGTAACAGTGTTTTAAATAATGTCTACATCAATATTTTTGGTTGAGCATGTTAATAATAATAATTAATAACAATAATAATGATGATAGTAAACTAATCAATAACTTATATTTGCCTTGAGATGAGTACATAATAATAATAATATTAATAACACAGTACCTCCACTAAGTCTCTGCTCTTAGAGTGACAACCCGCAAAAATAAATAACTTAAATAATAGATTTTGTCTTTTTTCCCGTTTTCCTCTCATTTAAATAGCTGTAAAAATGTAAGGCACACAGACCAACATGACATCAATGAGAAAACTGCTATTTTGTCCAGCCCCCACCTGCTGATCCTGACACACATGAGGCAGGCCAGTTGTCAGGTTAGCTTTGGAGAAAGTGTGAGTGCGTACCTGACACTCGGCTGCAGCAGCACAGAGGTGGAAATGCTGACATGACTGGAGAGAGGGGAGAGGTAGGGGTCGAGGTGGGGGCCAGGGGTGGAGGGGTGTAACGTCGGTTCCCAAAGAGCTTGGCCGGGGATTAAAATGTGACAGCTCAACAAACGAGCACAAACCGTACGTTCTTTCCAGAGAGATCTGTCTGTGCAGCGCAGGAGCGGCTCTGTCCCCCCCCCCCCTCAGCAGCTGCCCTCTCTGTCACAGAGAGAAACACCACTGTGCTGCCTTTGTCTTTCAGCACTTTGCAGCCTCTGGATGCATGAATGTGAGTGAAATGTGGAAAAGCAACAGATTTAGTGTTTGTCATTGTCTCCCCTCTTTTGTCAGTGTTTCTGTTGTCTTTGCCAAGCCCCCCCACCCCCCTCCCTCTATGTTGTCCAAGAGTCTAGTCAGAGCTGATGACATTTTCTGTTCTTTTTTTTTGTTTGTTTCTTTTCTTTTGTTGATTTGTTTGCTTTGCATAGGTCAAGAGGTTGAGACTGAGTATGAAAGAAAATGGGACATTCAGCATCAGGAAGATCATTAAGGTAGTTCTTCAAATGTGTTTTGACACAATGATTTATGACACCTCGACTTCCAGACAGAAATGTAAAAAATAATAGCTAACACATTGGAAACGGTTTCATTTCCCTGATTATCAGAAAACATTAACTCAAAAAACAAAGAAAAAAATACAAGCATGACCCTCATTGTGTGATATTAACAGTAATAATAAATAAAATACTAATGTTATGAGGGCATTAAATAACCAAATAACACTTCTGAAACATGACGAGTGGAAAAAATTAGGCTATTCCTCAAATTAACGTTAGAGACAGCATAAGGACTTAAAGGCCTACAGTATACCAACCACTGGGTTCCTGTCATTCTACTCTAGAATCTCTGACGATAGCAATAATAATAGTATTCATAGTAATACCAACAGTGACAATTTCCATAGTTTGCTCTGCAACCTTTTTCATTTTCAGCTTTTTTGTTTAGATAAAGCACAGCAAGTTGGAAAGTTCCTATCCCATCTCATTATTGTCATCACCATCACCAGCTTTTAAAGAACTTCAGCCTTGGAGCTGACTCGGCCCACCTTCAAGGCTACACCATCTGTCTTCTCTTATCCTTGTAATACTTCAGCTGTGCCCAGCGGCAAACCATCCCTCGCTTTGCTTGTGCAACAGTTGCAGCCGCTACTATTGCATGCGGTCAGCCTGCAGTTGCTGAGCCTGGTACTGCCCGAAGGCCGCGGCCGCAGCGGCAGCTGAGCCTGGGGCGGCGGCGGCTAAAGGCTGTTGGACAGCAAAGCCGTAGCCAGTGGTGGCCATGTAGCCTGGGGCAGCAGGGGAGGCGGCGTAGGGATACTGCTCATAGGCCACGGCGGCAGCTGCATTGGCTGCTGCGGAGTACTGTGCGTAGGCCGCTCCGGTGTAGTCGATGTAAGGAGAGCTGGCTGTAGCGGTGGCAGGTGCAGCAGCTGCAGGCTGCACATGGGGGATCACCACGCTGGGCTGAACGAAGGCCTGGGGGTACACATAATGAGTCGGGATTCTGTGGGATAAACACAGACACGTGACAATTCAATGTTTGCTTAAAATTTGGCAGTCCAAGAAATTCACCCTAAGAGTCAACTTCACCACACTGCATCTGAGCACTCTCCTCACCACTCAGTTCAATCAACAACAACAACAAAGAAGCACCTGCCAGTAGGAATCAGAGCAGCATAGGGTTGCCAAAATAGAAGAGCCAAAAAGATTGGACAATAACTTTAATTAATCTGATTAATTTTTTTTCTCTTGACTTTTGAAATCTGTTAAAACAATACAATCAGTGTAATTAAAGCCTCAACCAGCACTGCTACTACACTTTTAAACTCATATTTCTCTTCTGTTTGTAAATAAAAACCTCTACTCAATTTGGAAAATGTTGAAAATGAGTGAAGGCATCTCTGGCTTTTTGCAATTGCATACTTTGCAGCTTCAGTCATTTTTTGATGCCACTGTTTTAGGGTATAAAAATGAAGCCATTTGCCAGTCATACTCCATTTTGTACCCAGCACAGAAACTCTTTGTACCTGCTTTGACCCCCACTACAAATTAGAGCAGCATTGGGGCAGTCAGAACCAATTTTTCTGCATCTCTCGTGATTTTTTTTTCTATTTCTGTTACCATAAATTTCAGTTATGTACTGTAAAGGTCAAATATTGTTTAATTAAAATCGGTAGAAAGGAATAAAACAAGCTACAGTTGTTTTCAAGTCAAACATCAACTTGAAAATCTTTGTCATTTGACATTTTCAACATCAACTCACATGACGTGCAATCTTTGGCACTGTTTTTAAAATCTGGTTTATTTGAAGATATATTGTGCAAAATAGAACATTGATGCAAATAATCAACAGTGAAGTTGAGGCCTTGCTATTTTGTCACCAAAAATACAGTTGGCATGTGAATGGGAGGTACAAACACGGAGCATGCTGATCGTTTTGCTTCTTTCATATCATTAAACTAATTTGTACCCGTGTTTGGGTAATTTCTTACGCTCTTTGAAACTAATTGTTTAAATTACCCTTCATTATTTTACTGCACATGCACCAAGATATTGACTGATTAACATGATCAAGAGACTTTCAGCTAGATCAGCCCTGACCAGTTCGTAATGTAAAAATAAAATATTGTTCCTGTCAGTAAACATACCATACCTAAGCGCTACTGGGTCATGCTAACAATACTCTTCGGTATAGAAGCTGTTCTTGAGTAAAGAGGACCCAAAGTTAGCCATATTCAGTATTAGTGAGGTGTTTAAAAAAGAAAGTTAGATGAAGCACAGAAAGCTTATGATCCATCTTCTATGACATATAGAAACATGTCTGTAAGCAGATAACAGGAAGGCTAAACAGGGTGCAGCAAAGTCACTGTTTTATCCTTTCAGGCTTCCAACAGCATTTTTAAAATTACACAGAATAGGGAATACCACAATCAGGTGGAAAAAACAGAGATGTGCGAATAAAAATAAAGCCAAAGTTCAGGATCTGTAACCTGCAACTCATCTGCTGGTAACTGCTGCAGGGCAGTGAAAGGCAGAGGGGGCTTACAGTGCCAGGCTGTGGGTGGGGGACTGGGGACAGAGATGATCCCAGGGACCCATTGTAAAAATGTCACTGCCACTTTGACAGCTGGACAGTTCTAAAAAGGGACACTGCTGGCCATTTCCCCCTCTGTGTCGGGACAAAGAGCGAGAGAGGCAGAGGGGGGAGCCAGGACTAGGCTCTGCACCAACAGGGTTGTTTCGTTTAAACAAACAGCTCTGAACAATGAAAGCATTCTGTCCTGCATGACATAGCCTTATCCCGAACCAGGACCTCTACAAGGCCTGAGAATCCGGCGTGAGGGGAGGGATCAATATGACTGAAATTCAGAGTCAATTTCTGACTAATTAGGCTCCGCCTCTTCAAGGTAAATGGGGGGTCAGAGATAAAAAAAAAACTGAAGGAGAGACTCTATCATGGCAACCCTACATTAGAGCACAGTCACATCTAGTTCTACCCATTTCTCAACCACAAACAAGGAAAAAAACAGGAAAAGCAGCTACAACAATGCACCACAGAAGAAGAAAAAGGTTAAAAAAAGAGAAAAACATAATCACATCAAATTCACCCAATATAAGAAACAGAAAAACACAAAAGATAAAGGTTACAGCTGTATTAGGGACATGGAAAGTAAAGATGAAGGGGTTACTAAAGGGTAAAGCTTGTTAATCTTATTCAACACACAAACATGTATTTTTTCAAAGGCAAGTAACAAAATTCCTTTGCTGAAAAAGTTAGATGTTTTCTTCACTAAATCTAATTTGGAAACTCTCAAAAACAGCATTTTCTGTCATCATGTGATGCTGAAACTGTACTTTGAAGCCCACGCTAATTAATCTCAGCAGGTCCTGGCGGTTTTTCAGGGTGAAAGTTGGCCAAGTATAAAAACTCTTACATGTTACTGTGCTGAGATACAAGAGAAGCCTTTTATACTTGGGGAGATCTATTTGAAGGCAATAAGCCTTGTCCTGCTATCATCTCAGACAAGTGATTACATTCTAACAAAGTTTCAGCATTATTTTTATGTATATAGATGAGTTCAGGTTTGTTAGAGACCAGTGCATCAACAGTCAAATGATGCATGGAAAAACCTTTAGGAAACCCATGCATTCATTCAAACCGCAGACACAAAGGCCTCCAGGGATGACATTTTTATTGGATCTTTTTATTTCAACTGTGATGCTTGAAATTAGTCATTAAAAGCCCCAAATTAGTTTGACATACTCAAACAAAGTGTATGGAAACTTTTTATTATTTATCCATCCATCCATCCATCCATCCATCCATCCATCCAAGCATGATGCAGATACTTAGGATCATGTGGTGGGTTAACTTTCAATAATGCTTACTTTGCTTAAAAATACATATAAAGAGGAAGGAGACATTAATATTTCCTCCAATGAGACTCACCCTGTCATTTTTCGTCCCCTTAACATTTTATTCCAGTGTGTTAAAAGGACATGTGAATGATTACAATGTTAGGCATGGTAGGGTTAAGATTTGATAAAATATGGTTAGAGAGAACTCATACCCACTTTATTACTCACAACATTTTGTTTACAATTTTCTTATTGCAGAATATATTAACTGGGCATACTGCTCTGACCTTCTAGTCTTACTTCATCTTGCTAAATGTATGTACAGAGCCAACATATGACTGGCTGTTAGATGATCCTTTATCATCATGCCTGCTAATTTCCAATATTAAAGAAAAATCCTCACTAACATCAGTAGGGACAAGGCTGAACAAACTCACTGCAATAGACTGGAGCCCGGTATTTGCAGGGTTTAGGGACCACAGCTAAAATAAGTGAATACTTGAGTCCCCTTTTAAAAATGCCCATAACTGCCTATTTTAAAAGTTAAATACAGCAAATATATCTACATATGTATTAATACACACAGTGAAAAACCGTCTTAGAACTAATCCTGAAGCTAATATCTGCAGTCTTCCTTATCTCTGCTCTTGGAAGCACAGCTAATCAGCAGCAAGGAAAATGAATGGCGTTCCTGGATTGGTTGCTTTGCAAATGCCAGCCAATAGTGTGTCTAGTAACATTGCACCTGGGGATATCAGCTTCCCAAGCTGCATTTTCTTTTGAATATTTAAGATAGGCTCTACAAAAAAATCAGTGAATAATTTGGAGTTACGGTCCCCAGAAAAAAATCTGTGAATACTGAACCATGAATCCACTGTAATTAGCTGCCAGAATGAAAGACAGAAGGAAAAAAGGAATCAGTCTTATACATATGTGTGAGCTTTCAGTCAATCAGTTTTTGCTTTTCTACCTTCATGTAGGAGCTCGCTGTGCTGCAGCACCAATACAAGGTAAGAGCGACAGATGGAGAATCAGCTCAGCTATGTTGATTCTCCATTGCTGTCCTTGCTAGTTCTAACGACCCACAGTGCATTTTTGTTTGATACTGTTTTAAAGTAATATCTGTAGCTGTGAACATCAAATGTTGATCTGTTCAGTTCAGTCGTAGAATATGGCACAAGTGAACCATACCAAGACATGGTTGTCCACGCCAACAGACTAGCTGGGCAAGACGAGCGTTAGTTAGAGAAGCAGCCAATTGCTGGAAGAGTGGCAAGAAGAAAGTTATTGTTGAAAAAAGCCCATTAGTAGTCTTATTTGCAGTTTTGCCACAGGTCACGTAAGGGAACATAAACATGAGGAATAAAGTGGTCCAATGAAACTAAAATTAAACTTATTAACTAATTTAAAATGTATTATTTGCAAAAATGTTGAAAACTGTTTACAATTTTCTTTCCACTTCCCAATCACTCCCTACTTTGTGCTGGTCTTTCAAATAAAAGTTTAATAAAATACAATGAACACTATTGTTCAAGGTGCTGCATTTGTTAAAATCTCCACTCAGGGAAAACTTCAGTGTTCTTTGCCCCTGTGTACATAAGGTCTCTGTTGAGTTGTTATGTCCTTTAGCCATCACAGGGGTTGACTAACTTAAATATATTAATCTGCTGCCAATGTTTCAAACATTATGGTGTTTTATGTTAGCTCATTTTCAGGTGAAAATGAGCTAACATAAAACAGGATTAGTGATGTAACCGACCAGTTTTGATTTTTATGTAAAAACAAAATGATAATAATTCACTCTCCATGTGAACAATTTCACTCCATTTCTGAGGTTTTCCCATTTAAGCATCCATATGGTTCCATTTATCTGCTGATGTTACATGACAGACTGCTCCAACACCATTTGATGGCCCCCATCATCCAACACACACACACACACACACACACACACACATGCGGACCCAACTTACAGATTCATGCAACTGCAGTGTCAGCATTCAAAGCTTTGTGTGCCACAATGGGAGTGCTTGTTTTCTTTAACACCACGAGCCCATGTGACGAAAGCTCGCACCGAGAGAATAAGAGCGAGACAGAGATATCCAGACATTTGTTTGTCACACAGGAGACTTTGGCGAGCTGAGCTGAAATGAGCATGCGTGTTGATGGACAAAGACACACAAGCACAATAGGATCCAGGACCTTTGTGTGCTTGTGAAAGTGGACACACAAGCCTCCACCTTTCTGTTACAAGAACCTGATCTTTGGTGTCTAGTAAAGTGAGTCAACATGCTTTAAATTGTGAATCTGTATTATTATAAGGTTGGGATGAGGCTATGAATATACAGAAGCTCTGATATATGTTGTGGTTCTGTGGGCAGACTGCAAAGATTTTGGGGGAAGTGGATTGCATAAAAGAAGCACCACACAGAAGATTCATCTTTTAATAAACCAGAAAACACAGGGAACAGTAGATACTGGAAAACAAGTAAAACAGTCAAAAACAAAAAAACAACAAAGAAAAACAGCAAACAAACAAAAAACTTTGCTTTAGAGTGGTAAAGTTGCCACGCTTCCACAAAAATTTTAAAAAGTAAAAAAACACCTCAACAACTCACTGAATCCAATTTTTTTTCTACCCTTTTGTTTTTCCAATATGGCACACGGTTTAGCCAACAGCATCCACTTCATTACGGCACACCAAGCTAAGTTCTACTCAAATAAAAACCAACAAGTCAAATCAAAAATGAAACCTACGTACATGCATCTGTAATCACCACAGTGAGAGCTCGTTTGTGCGCGATCAAGTCTATGGGTAATTCCCTGGTCTGATCTGAGTTTAGGCTCACAGAACAGATAGTTTAAGCGAGAGCGAGCCTGTCAAACCAGAGAGAGAACATTGAGTCAGGCTGCAGGTTTCCATCTTTAATCCACTCAAAACATTCACACAGAAAACCTAGAATCCTGCAATCTATATTATCTATAATCTAGATTATGATTGGCAGTATTTAATCCCAATTATAATCCCAATATTATTAAATATTACTTACAATGCCTTGCAAAAGTATTTCTATCCTTTGAACTTTTTTATGTTTTGTGGTGCTACATCCACAAGCAACAACAAAGTGATGCATAATCATGAAGTGAAACAAAAAAGGTGCATGGTTTTGATTTTTTCCAAACAATATTGGCATGCATTTGTATTCAGCCCCCTTGAATTAATGTGTTATGAAGCCACCTTTTTCTGTAGGTCTTCTGGGTATCTCTGCCAGCTTTGCCAATTTTCCTTTACAAGATGGCTCAAGGTTGGATGTGGACTGTCTGTGATTAATTTTCAAGTGTTGCCAAAGATTCTCAGTTAGATTAATGTCTATACGTTGACTGGGCATAGGGCTGGGTAATAAATTAATAATAGATATTGCAATAGACATGTGATCAATATCAACAGAAAATATGTCCAATAGAATATTCAATAATTTCACTGAATGCCGATCCAGAACCACACAGCATTCTGGGGGATGTAGGCAGAGGAAAGGCTTTGGCTGCTCAACCTCTCATAGCCAGCTAAGCCAGGTTGGTGGCATCAACTAAGTCGCTCACTCTTTGCTAAGCGAGCAACAACCTGTTGCATGGAGTGAAGGGAGAAAACACGACAACAGCTCAAGAGAAAACTGTGGATAAAACAGGAAAGGTCACACTACCAATTTGGAAATTTTTCAGATATTTTAAAACAAAAAAACTAATCAATAATTATTGATATCTATTGATATGAAACCTTCTTATCGTGATACATTTTTCAGCCATAACGTCCAGCTCTAACTGGGCCATTCCAACACATTAATATACCTTGATTAAAACCATCCCAATTGTGGCTCTGTGTTCAGTGTTGTTCTCCTGCAGGACAGTAAACTCCTGCTGTAGCCTTAAAACCTTTCCAGGTTTTCTTTCAGGACTGGGCTGTATTTAGCTCCACCTATCTTCTCATCAACTTTGACATGCTTCCTGTGGCATGTCCACAGTACGACGTTACCAACATGATGTGCAAAAGGCGGTGTACTGTGTATTAACCCACACATAGCATTTTATCCTGGCCAAAAAGTTCTGTGTGGTATCTTCTAACCAGAGCCCCCTTTTACACACCGACTGTGCATGTAGCCAAGTGTAAGAATGGACTTCTTATGGGTTTCTTTCAGCAATGGCTTTTTTCATGAGCGGTGGATCTCTCCAGCCCCTCTGGAGTTAGCGTGGGCCTCTTGGCTGCTTCTCTGACCAATGCTCAATCTCTCTAACCTGTCAGTTTAGGTGATCGGTTTGCAGTTGTGCCGTATTTTTAAAGGATGATTGAAAATTGTTCTGTGAGTTGTTCAAAGCTTGGGATATTGCTCTATAACCTAACTTTGTTTTAAACTTTTCCACAGCTTTATCTCTGACCTGTCTGCTGTGGTCCTTGTTGTTTGTTCACTAATGTTCTCTAAAAAACCTCTGAGACCTTCACAGAACAGCTGCATTTACACTGTGTTAAAATTACACATAGGTGGTGACTCCCCAACGCTGTTGCTTGCAATACATTTTATTTAGGGGTATAAGAGTAAAGAGGGCTGACTACAAATGCATGCACCCTTTCTGAGATTCTTCTTGTAAAATAACTTGAAAACCATTTATCCTTTTTCATCCACATATCAATTACGCACTTCTCTGTAACATGAAATCCAATGAAATACATGGATGTAATGAAATATGAAAACATTCAAAGTTTATTAATACTTATGAAAAACATTATGATCCACAGGCAATCATCAGCCATCAATATTTTCTTTAAGGAAGAAAACACAAATTTGCTATGAAACAAACAGAGACCTCTCGTTCCTTACCCATAAGGCCTCTGGATGAACGCAGGGTGGATCTGGGGAACACCAAAGGCAAAACCTGCAAAAATACAAAATAAATAATTTTCATCTTAAAGAACAACCTGACTATATAATTCCTCGTCAGAATATAGTACAAAACAAACAAGGCTTCAGGTGAGAATAAGGCTGAACTTACCTGGCTGCATCACACGCGGCTTAGCCCCCAGGTAGGCCAGGTTCACATTGGCCTTCCTGCCATCGATGATCGGGTTGGGGTCCTTGCAGGCCCGATCGGCAGCAGAGCGGTCCACCATCGTCACCTGATGGGGAGAAAAGCAGAGGACAGAGCAGGAATCAAGGGTTGATTTAAAGCTAAGTTTATTTTATCCTATGGAGATCATAGTGGAAAACAGACAGGATTTTGCATGAACCATCTGACAGCATGTAAGTGTGTGCTGTAAGAGCTGGGGAAGCACAGTTTGCTGAGGTTTCAAAACATTTGGCAACACTCACACATTTATCACTCTCACATGAAGCTTGAATGTGAGCCAGACTGACGTGACTCCTGATCTGTCCCATTACAGCATCATTCATCTCATGACTTTCATGAAGTTTGCGTTTAAAAATATATATTTTCATTCCAAGGTCTCAAAATGTAAAAAATGTTCAAAGACCTAATTTAATTAATGAACTTTGGTGATTTAGAACTGATACAAAAAAACTAAGAGGCACAATGAGGTACATATTTTTTTTATGTAAATGAGCAAATGTCCTGCAGCTGTGAAGCTTTAGGAATGTGTTTAGATGATTAAGAGTAGATGTTTCAGTTGAGCTATGGTTAATGCAAACCTTATGATTGTCTAGGTCTATGATTGATTGAGGGCCCAAAAGCACTTAGAGTTAAACAGTACAGGTTTACAAATGCACCAGTTGCTTGCATACTAGAGAAAAAAACATTAAAGCGATAGTTAAAAGACACCTTTACTGCATTAGACATAGCCCCACAAATGCAATTCTACTTAGGACCTCACATAATCTTGCTAGAAACTTTACATATTGTTTTCTGATTTTAAGAAACGTCTTTTTCTTTTTTTTTGTCAACACCTGCCATGAAATGTTTGTTATAATTGGCATTGAGTCGTTTACATCGCTGAGGAGGAATTTTGACCCACTTCTCTTTCTAGTATTGTTTTAATTCTGCAATATTGGAGGGTTTCTATGCATGAATGTCCTATTTAAGGTCACACCACAGCATCTTAACTATATTTAAGTCTATACTTTGACTTCACCACTCAAAAAGCTGTATTTAATTTTGTTTTTTGGTTCATTGTTTTTGGATCAATGCCCTGCTACATAACCCAGGTGTTCTTGAGGTTAAGATATCAAGCTGATGGACAGAGTTTCTCCTTCAGGATTCTCTGCTACAGATCAGAATCTATGGTTTCACCAGTTACAGCAAGCCTCAGATCATCTCACTCCCACCACCATGTTCTTTTTTCCAAAATGCTCTTGCAAATCAAAAAGTTTCTCTTTCGTCTTGTCAGCATGAAACAATTGCTAAAGGTCTTGGGGATCAAGATGTTTTTGGCAAATATTAAACGACTCTTTGTCAGGGGTGTTTGGTTTCATCTTAGACCTCTCCCATGGAAACCTTTTTTGCCGAGTCTCTCTTATTTCTGAATCATGAATACTGACCTTAACTGTGGTAAGTGAGGCCTGCAAAGCTTTACATGTTGTTCTGGGTTCTTTTGGGACCTCCTTTATGACTTGTCAGTGTCTTCTTGAAGTTATTACAGGTAAGGCCCACACTCAAGGGAAGGTTCACCATTGTCCCATGTATTCTCCATTTGAAGATAATGGCTCTAGCTATGGTTCTTTTTAGTTCCAAGGCCCAAGAAATGGTTTTGTAACCCTTTCCTGGCTGATATATCACTGACTTTTTTTTCTCATCAGTTGTTAAATTTCTTTAGATCGGCAATAATGTGTTGCCTGCTAACATCTTCCAGCCTACTTCATGCTGTCATAAAGATTCTATTTTAAAAATCACTATTTCACAAAGGGCTTAGATACAATTTTTCCTTAATAAATTAAATGATCATCTGAAAACGACCTTTTGTGTTTACTCAGATTATCTTGGTATGATATTAAAAAAAATGTTTGATGATCTGCAGCATTTAGGAGACAAAAACGCACAAAGGGTATTAGGCAATCCATAAAGGTTTTTGCTTCAACAAGTCGGATCCAGTTTCTGATGCGTTAAAGGGATCAGTCTTCCAGATGATAAGGATGATATCATGATGTTTCATATAAGCTGTTAGGTAACATGATGACTTTAATGTGAGGCTAATGTCAGCCCTCAGCTGCTGTCAGCGCTCTGAAAACAACGTGTCCAGGCGCATAGCTGCGGCGCAACAAGTTGTGAGATTGCAACAGAAGCCTGTGGCAGATATAAGTAGTGCCTTCTTATCGAAACATAAACAACCCATGACCAGAGGTAGATATATCACTGTTGTGAAAGACGAGCCTCTGAGGTGGACTGTGGCTGATTTGACCTGTTGACTGAGGTCTACTTAAATGCGCCAAACTGTTGGATAATCGGTGAAGCTGAGGTTTTCTATTCTTATAACGCAGTACTTACAAATCCATAACCTCTTGACTTGCCGGTCTGTCTGTCGGTGATCACCACCGCCTCTTCGATCTCGCCAAAAACCTCAAAATATTTCCTGAGACTTGAGTCCGTGGTGTGGTAGGGAAGACCCCCGACAAAGATCTTCGTGTAAGTCGTGTCCTTTTGCGTGGTGTGCATCGTTAGTGCAAAAATACAGTAAACAGGAACTGTTTTTTAAAAAGGAAACCTAGTGCAAAATGTCCTTATCGATTATTCTTTGGATGAAAAAAGGGGAGGAGATCAGCAAAAAGTTGTGAATGATGGAGCCTGGAGGTAGATTTATTCTCGTCGCGGTTAAGAGGGCAGAAACATGGAGCGGATTGTCCCAGAGATGAGCATCAGGTGCTTCCAGCTCTCCTTCAATAACTCTGCTGTCTAACTAAATAGGTTCGGGACCCATTCCTAAAAGCGTCGCCTCTAACTCCACCCAGTTGCTCTGCGGACCGCTCCCCCCCCCCCCACACACACACACACACTGGAGCGCACAGCTGGGCAGTCTGGATCCCCAAGGTAAAGATCCAGAGGTGCCTTTTCAGGAATCAAGCGTGGAACCAAAAGGGTGGATGACCGCTTGAAGTGCTCGTTGCTTCTGGTCTTTTTCTTTCTCTTTTCTGAAATTAAATCAGGCAAGTGCAGCAACAAGATTCCTCTGCTGCAGGTATTTCTGCTCTCTTAATTTTGATCATTTTATGGCATTAAGATAATTTTACAGTGTATGTAACTCCTGCAAATTGGATGGGAAAAATCCGAAAAACAAATATTGATTTCAACTGTAGCCTATGCAGACAATCTGGATGAGTAATCAACCTTGATGCAACCGAAACATGAATCATTTATGTCTAGCTTTTTGTGTACTTTTCTCTCTCAACGCAGCTCTTTGCAAAACTATTCCAACCTATTTAACGTTTTTTAGGGTGTATCACATCAAAACCATTATCTCTAATGTTTTCCACTAGGATTTTATGGTTTCCCACAGTTTTACGTCTAAAAATCTGAAAAGAGTGGTGTGCAGCATCTTTGTGCATCTTGAGACTGAGATTTTTTCCCATCGTGTTTTTTTCCTTCTTTTTTTGCAAAGTATCTCAAGAACAGTCAGATTATATGGAAAGTGTCTGTTAACATCAGTGTTCAAGTCTTGCTACTAAATATTAATTGGATTTAGGTTTGGACTTTGACTGGGCCATTTAACTTAAACCACTCTATTGTAGCTCTGGCTATATATTTAGGGTCATTGTCCTTCTGGAAAGTGAACCACTGGTCGGGTCTCAAGTCTTCTGCAGGTTTTCTTTCAGGACTGACCTGCATTTAGATCCGTCCATTTTGCCCTCCACTCTCAGCAGCTTCCCTGTCTCCACTTTGGAGAGGCATCCACATAACATAATGCTGCCACCACCATGTTTCAGCTTGAGGACAGTGTGCTCATGGTGCACATAGACCACAATAGCTATTTTCCTCTCGTCTATCCCATGTTTTAGATTTTTATTTCTAAAACATTTGACAACATTGTAAATTTTTCCTTCCATTTCTGCTATTCTGTGGGAGTTTTGTGTTGGTCTGTTATATAAAATTTAGATAAAATCCATAGATGTATGTGGTTGTAGTATGGCTAAATGTGGAAAAATTCAAGGAGTATGAATACTTTTGCAAGTGCCTGTCTCTGTTTCTGCTAGAGAACAAGTACAGGTAATAATCAGATCATGTCAAGCCAAAATTAAAGATTACAAAAGCAGGATATGCAAAACAAGCTTCAGTTTTCTACCTTTCGGTTATTTATCCCAAACATAAACCTATTTAGCTAATAGTTTAGCAGTTTAGCTGTTTAGCAGTTTAGCTAATAGTATCACAGGGCCCTGCAGTCATTGCCACATCCATCTGAATATAAGCTGTTGCTTTAAAGGGCCTCCACATTTCAGTGAAATCTAACCTGATGCAGCTTCTTGCTGCTGGCTCTCTGTTCGTTTCCTATTTTATTAATACAACCATATGCCTTCTAATGTCCACAGAGAATTGTGAATAAAAGAGGGGACCTGTTTCAAGTTTCTTTAGCTTGACAATGGGGGTCTGGTCAGGTTGCATACCCTGATTGTAATGTGGCGTACTCACTTGTCTAAATCAGCTTTTTCTTAAACAATGTGGAGGCCCATTCGAAGACTAGATTTATAAAAACAGCTCCAATTTAGTCCAAATCACTTGATGGATTTAGCTCTACCAGGAGCAGACTTTTAACAGGTTGATTCAGAGCTTATTTTCTTCAAGATTAAATACATCATACATATAGTGAAAAACAATCAGACTTGGGTTTATTGAGCTTAAACATGACAAAGAGAAGTGAGAAGCTTGAAACTCGAAATTTGTTTGTCATCCATTTGGACATAGCACACCTCCTGTCAGGTTCTTGAAAGCTGAAATAGAAAAAGAAAAATGCTTTGCTCTTGAAACCTGAAACTATTAATTAAGCACCCTTTGTTTTTTCCCTAAAATTCAGAATATCTAAACACACACATATCCTATATTTTAATGCAAACACCTTTTAGAAAAAAAATCATTTTCCATAAAGTACATTTTTTAAGATCAGCCCCCCTCCCATGGGTTATTTCACAGATTCAGTGCTGTTACTTCATTGAGCGCTGAAACATATTTACTCACTGAAACAACGCCATCTTGTGTCGATTAGAAGAACTGCTATATTTCTACCCATTTCTTTGTTCTTTTTCTTTTTTCTTCCGTGAAAACCCAACAAAAGCTCATTTAGTTTCTTGATGAACACATAAAAGCACACGTGATAATGCCGTCATTGAGGTGCATTACAACTCAGTAAAAAAAGAATCCATTTGCTCTTTACATTTGTTTAATTAGATCCATGTGGCCAACAACATCTTCTCTGAATATGCAAAATGAAATCCTTTGGCTCTCTTCCTCTATCTTCTCTCCCATGAAGCGCTGATTAGAGGCTCAGTTATGGAGTAAACTAAAACATTTCATCCTTTTCCTCTACATGTTGAAAGCTAGAATCGCTTTCCAGCTCTGAACCTGCGAGGAGCTCGCCTGCCTTCAGCTCTTCCACTCGAGTCACCTCCTCTTCCTCCATTTCACCTCCCTCTTGGTAATCTCCACCCTCTGTCCCCTCCTCTGCTCCTCCTGTCATTTTTTCCCTCTTGTGTTTTCTCTTTAACCACTCCTTGTTGTCTCCTACAGCCTCTTTAACACACTCTCCTCCCACAGCTGCTTTGTGTGGCATCTGGCTGTGGAGCGCAGAAGCTGGAGATGGTCCTCTGACTGTTGGAAACTGTAGTGACTTCACAAGACCCAAGGCTGAATCTGTATCCTCCTCAGTGTTGGAGACGGGAGCAGGCTTACGACCTTGCACTGTGATTGTCCTTAAACGCGTCTTCAGCTCTTCTTGCTTCAACTAAAAGACAATGGAAGGAATAGAAGTTTATGGCAGAGAGAAATGAGACAAATGAACTTTTTCACGTTTTTTTTTTTCATGTTAAAGCCACAAACTTTGATGTATTTTATGAAGTGGCAAGGATAGATTGCTTCATGTTTTGATTTTTTAACAAATAAAAATCTGAAAAGTGTGGCCTGAATTTCTATACAGCCCCCTTCATGCCGATACCACTGAACAAACAGCATCATTGAGCCAAGGAAAACAGCAGACATCTCAGAGATAAAGTTGTCCACCTAACAGGCAGGGGGCAAGGAAAGCCCAGCTAATCAGCAAAGAAGTCTCTGGTGACTCTACTGTAGCTGCAGAGATCCAAAGCTCAGGTGGAAGAATCTGGTTTCAGGGAAGCTATTATATTTGCACAAATCCACAAATCTGGCATATATGGAAGCATGGCCTGAAGAAAGTCATGGGATGTCTCATCTGCAATCTGCCACAAGCAAAGTGAAAGAAGGAGTGAAACCTGGTGGTACCTAGTCATGCTGTGGGAATGTTTTTGGGGGGGTTTGGGGGTTTTTTTCAACAGGAACAGCAAAGCTGGTTAGAGTTGACTGAAACATGGAAACATGGATGGAGCTAAATACAGATGGAAAACCTTTTAGAGGCTGAAAAAGACTTGAAAGTGGAGTGAAGGTTCACCACCCACTTAAAGTCTGACCCTAAATCCAGCCAAGAATCTGTGGTAAAACTTGACAATTTTACAGATCTTCTACATCCAGCTTTTATATCTTAGTCTGTAGAAGCACACAGCTGGCAGGGACGTACCCTGAAAAACTTGGAGCTATAATAGCTATAAAAGGTGATGAGTATTGAACAAGGACGCAAAATGACTAAGGCATACCACACTTTCTGATTTTTATTAGTAAAACATTTTCAAGCCATCAATCCTTATCCTGCCGTTTCACAAATATTAGCTACATAAAATCCCTATAAAAAGAGGTTTGTGGTTATAATGTGGCAACATTTCAGGGCACTGTAAGCAGCACATGAAACAAAACACTGACCCAAACACTCTACCTTGCGTCTCTCCTCTGCCAGCCTCAGTTTTTCATCAAACTCTTCCCTGCTGTGGCTTTGAGCCTTTTTGGCCTTCAAGGACTCCAACCTGGCAGGAGGCCTTCTTATGACATCTCTGGGTTTATTCTTATAAGAAAAACACATTTTCACTCCATTTACTTTCACTGCAGCAATGCACATTTTAATTTACTGGTTCATTTTAAAATACTGTATATCTCCATAGATATGTTATGGTGTTTAAGGGCATGTTGCTGGTATAAGGTCTGATGCATTTAGAAACATAAAATTGTGTCAAAATCTAGTTCTTAAAATTTTGAACATAAAGCCAACTCTTCTAAAACAGCTTCGGAAACTCCCATTTTGCACCTTAAATTTCTGGTTTCAAAATTTCAAATTAACTCAATTTTAATTAACCCTTGTCTTACTTCACTTTCATTTATTCTGTTGGGAAAGGAGAGTTACTTAGGAGCAGAAATTATTCTGAATATAAAGTCAGAGCTACAAATAGACATAACAAAGGTAATAAAATAATAAAAGTAGGCAAGATTAAACTTTGTATAGGTTTAAAGGTCAAAAACCTGAGAGTTTTGAAGTGATTCTGTGTCACGATGTACAGTTTAGAATAAAAAAATATTCTGCCCTAAAAAAAAAAAAAACAAAAAAAAAAACATCAACACTTCTTACCCTGTTTAGAAGAAATTCAATAACCGATAAGAAATTATATGTTTGGTAACTGTAATATAAAAGTGTGGTAATACTTGATGGTTCTATTTTGCATTTTGAATGTAAATTTGAGATAAATTGGAAATGTTTCTGTTGTTGAAGATATTTTGAAGTAGTGTTATTTCACTGAACCCAGCCATCAGCACCAAAACTCTTTGTTTAAGACATTTAAGGTCTGTTGTTAATCTGAAATATCCCAGTATCAAGATAAAAATATAAAAAATATTATTTGAAATCAAATGAGTAGTATAGTATCAAAGAGTTATTCTTAAAACTGATAAATATTTAAACCCCCAGATGTATCAAAATTAAATTCTAGCCCTAATTAATTATTGTATTTTTTAGCTAGAGAAAAATGAGGCCCCCACCATGATGCAGTAGGCAGCTCCGCTATCTTTCTCACAACTCTTTCCCACTGGGATGATGCCCTGACTCCACAGCTCTTCCAGTATCTCCCTGGACTTGGGACGCCCCCATTCTCGGACGTCACTCTGCAGCAAGCCTAGATCAGCATCTGAAGTAAAATCAGTTTAAAACGTGATTTTTTTCCCCTCCGTGCAACTTAATGAAGTTCTTTTCTTTCAGCTTGTTTGGAGCTGAAACTCACCATTCGGTGTCAGTCTGTCCACCTCACATTCCCTGAGGCTCTCAGACGACAAAGGAGGGAGTTTATCGGGGATTACTCCAGGTAACACCGAGAGGTCTCTGTTTTCCACCATGACCCCGCTATCCGTGGTGCCCTTTGACCCGACTGAGTCGCCTCGTCCGCTGGGTTTACACCCTTCTTCATCCTGATACAAAGGAGACACATAGAGAAAGCAGAAAATACAACTCAGGTCTTTACGAAATTATTGTTATATGTTCTGAAGGTTTTTGCTGATGCTGTCATGAAGTGTTAAGATGTCAAAAACATTGAAACTGAGGAACTATTACCATGCACCCTGCAAAACAGCACCATATCTGGACCAACATTAACAAATTCAAGTTGATGTTTTCTGTTCAAATAATTTTGGATCACACTAAAAGGTTTTATTGGCTCTGGTTTTTTTTCTCTAAAGAACAGATAATACCTTAAACCTATATTCTCTTGATTCATGTATGTAAATAAAATAAATATGCTATACTTAGATTCTAAACCTTATTTTGTTTGTTTTTCACAGTCATGCTCTAAACTTTGTTGAATGGAAGGAAGCATTCACATATTTCCTCGTACTCATTTCATTCAGTTTGTGTTGTTACTCAGCTGTAGAAATGCAGGAGGAACACTACTGTAATGAAATTCTTCCATCCAATCCATTTTAAAACATACTAGCTGTTGTCTAGTGAATCCAGTCAGATCAACAACCTGTTTGTAGTGCTTTAAATCTCAATAACCTGTGCATATTTTAAAATAATACTTATAGTGATTATAGCTGAGCACCAATGTGGCTTTTATAAATAAAGCTACAATAAAATAAAATCAAATTTAAGTTTATATGTAAGCCAAAGCATTGGGGGAAAATAACGCCCCAATGTTCCGGCAGGTAGGGAAGATGTAGGTAGGTAGGCAGGTAGATGGGTAGGCAGATCTTCCTCATCTTAAGAAGGAATAACTCAGGACTTAACAAGTGAAATCCACCATTTCATGCCACAAAATGAATCGTTGATCTATTTGTGCTTAATGTTTACACTGCAAAAGGGTTTTGTTGAATACATATCACTGGCCCTACATAAATAATTCTGATTAACTTTTATAATAAAATTAAATTACTAGTTCAGTTATTTTAGCTGTAAAAGTGCTGAATGAAATTTCATGTCTAACTGCATTAGTGGTGCTTGTCAAGTTGACTTTGGATGTCAGACAGAAATGTTTGTTATGACTGTATTCATGATCTGCTTCTTAAATCTCCCTTTATTCCATTTTTATGCCCTTTTTTTGCACCCAGAGTGACATATAACATCTCCAAGGAGTTACAGTCAAATATGTTTTAATGGGTCGCAAATCTTTAAAATGCACTGTTAAGTATAGATTCATTTTGTTTTTAGTCATACCAGCTGAATTTGACCTGCTTTCCTGGCGCTATTGAAGAAACACATCACCAGAGTATCATGCTGCCATCACCATATTTCATCGTGTGGGTGAGATTAATGTCATTCTAAAGAGGAAATTTGTAGTTTGGCCTAAGCAATTTCAATAAAAATTAAACAAAATCATCTTAACTAAATAAACAGGAATTTAAAAAAGCAGAAACAAGTACTTTCAAACATCTTAATAAGTAAATAATAATAATAATAATAATAATAATAATAATAATAATAATAATAATAATAATAATAATAATAATACATTATAAGTATCAGCAGGTGATTATTTTTAAATGACATCAAGTTGAAGTTTTTTGTTGTTTGTTTTTAAGTTTAATCAACATAGATTTTACAATGTAACCGGGTAGGGTTATTTTCGTTTTATTTTTTTTAATTATTTTTTTTTATTGCAACAACTGTTACGCAACAACTCAACTCAAACAACCTTCAACACCTCTGTAGGTAAATGTCGCCTATTTTCTCCAGTTTCCGCCATTTAGAGCAGGTGGATAAGGGAACACCGAGCTTACCTCGCTCCGACTCACCTCCCTCTGCGGGTGGACCGCGGTGTTTGAGGAACTTGAACATCCCATCTTCGACTCAGACCCCCGGTTTGAGGTTCAAGTCATAAATGGACGGATAAGAAATGCCTCTGTGTTGCGTTTTTACCCCTCCAGTTTGTAAATGACCGGTCTCGTCTTGCATACCTTCACTCAGTCTCTGTTAGTCTCCATGGGCCCGGCCCGTTGCTAGGGCCCGTTGCTACAATAATTCTGACCCTGTTAATATCCAGGAAAAACAGAGCAACCAGCAAAACACCTCTGGTGATACACATAATTATTACAGGTCAAACCTCGGTGGAGATCAAAAAGAGATATACATTTTAATTACTCAGGGCAAAAAAGTTTTACCTGGAAAAAAAAAAAAAAAAAAAAAAAAAAAAAAAAAAAAAAAAAAAAAAAAAAAAAAAAAAAGTTGAAACATGTTGATCTTTGAATGTTAGAAACAAACAAAAACATTCATTTAAAAATGAAAAAGAAATAAAGAAACTTCACTGCTTACTACTTGATATTACTAATTAATTTGAGATATCAGGGGGTTTTTTTGTTGTTTTTTGCTTTGAGGAACATTTTTAGCAGGGAATTTCAGTTTGTATTTGTAACGAGAGGAAAATATCAGTTTTTTTAGATGTTTACACCAGGATGAAAAAATGGCTACTTTCTGACTTATTTATTTGATTAAATTGTTTGTTTTTGACCTGTAGTTCATCTTTATGTTCGCACACTGTGCAAAACTTTGCTCCAGTCACAAATTACTTCATATACTATAATTGTAGACTCTAAATGATTTATTTAATGTACATTTATCTTGTATTTTTCCAAGTACCAGGAGCAAGCTAAAGCCAGTTTACGTAGCAAAAAAGTAATTCACTTTTATTTACACGAGTAACGTAGGAATGAGTAAAAACATATACAATATGTGAGTATTCATCACTACTTTGAGAGGCTTGATTAGACTAGATTTTAAGATAGTCATGTTCACAGTTGCGCTCTTCAATTCTTTTTACTTATTCATAACATTTAGGCAGTGCAGATTTCATCTAAGTTTGATCAAAAATATTCAGTTCTTTGTAATAAACAATGAGGGACACTTAGAGAAAAAAAGTTGATGCAAAATACATCCAGGCATTTTATTGCCAGCGCTGCATGAAGAGGACTGTAAGTGGAAATAGATTAATCTACTCCAGGTTGGTGTTATGGCAGGAGCTTTCCACGCATTTATAAAGCGTGGGTTTGTTACTCAGAATCACAGCTGTGTCAATGGCGAGCTGGAAGCTCTGGTGGAGGCTCTGGCACCTCTGAGCCACCTCCATGGTTTGAGCATTTCTAGCCAGTTTGTCCTCCACAAAGATGAGATGCCTGTGTGCCATGCCCAGATTCTGCCTGTGAAGGATGGCAACAGGAGAGTCAGTCAGCAGAATGATGGGCAACAGACAGGTAACTGAGGGGAAGAACTTACTGGGAAAGCTGCAGCACCAATTGAAGACCACTAGACATTTTTGCCAGGTCTTGTCTCTCCAGCGTGAGAGACTTATGGGGCTAAAAGGAGGAAGAGAGAAACCTGGTTATGGGTTTTTTTCCACCGAAAAAAAACAAAACAACAACAACAACAAAAAACAGAAAATAAAACAATAATCCTCTGGCTATAGCACCTGGTCCAGACAAAGTTCAAATCGGCGTCTCTGGTTGAGGATGTCCAGAAGGTGGGTGGTCTGATGCATCCTATTCTCAAAGTTGTTAATATGACTGAGCATTCTCTGCACATCCTTGGTCAGATCAGAAATCTCATGCTTGATCTGAAGGTTGTAGAAAAATCAAAAGAATGAATAAACAAGTTTGAGATGCTGTGAGATTGTGAGAAAAACTGCAGCACACTGACCCTCTGTTTGTCCCTATTCAGTGTATCATTGAGCTTGGTCAGCTCGTGGATCTTCCTCCTGAGAGATTCCTTGGTGGTGCAGCGTTGGCGCTCGTAGGAATTTCTTAGCTGCAGTCATCAAAAAGAGGACAGACCTGATAAATCTGATTGACTCTACTGGAGTCATCAGTTCTGTTATTTTAATGATGAATATCCAGGATAAGAAAATTCAACTCTTAAAGTGTCGGTCGGAAGTTTACATCCCATCATCGTTACCACAAATGTCATGTTATTTTTTGACTTTCAATGCTCCATTTGAACCATTCTTTTCACAAAAATATAATGTGTGCAGAAATTCTTATGTGGAATTTAGTCTAAGCATAATTGTTAAAAGTTTTTTTTTGTTTGTTTTTTTTTAACTGATTGCCTACCGTAGACTTCAACTTTTAAACATAATCAACACATTTTAAGCACTAACATGGACTGACAGGGCGCCGACCTTAAAATTGGACTAAAATCATCTGAGAGCTTCTCACGTGGACAAGGCAAAAGCCTTCTTGAGAAAGGTGTCAAAGTCAGACACAGAAATAGAGCTATCTCGCCTCAATCACAACAGGTATGTTGGGAACAGTCAAGAACACCAAATGTCAAGCATGGCAATGGCAACATCATGCTGTGGGATAGTTCTGTTGCCCTTGGATAGTAGATGAAATAACAGTAGAGGATAGCCCTCAAATTCTTCAGCCTCCTCTCTAATCAACAAGTAGGTATAGAAACGTTGACCAAACAGGGTAATGTTTGGAAACAAACCGGAGAACTGACTTTGAAATGGATAAAGCAGGTTGAGAACAGGCTTTTTGGAATTCCTGGGCACAACTATAACATATCTAAGCAAATTACAGAGGCTTTTTGGTGCTTCAGAAATCAGGCTGTTTCTCTGCAACTTGCTTAAGAACATTTATCTAAAGATTATTGAGGGTGTGTTTATATATTTCAGCCTTCATGCATAATTTTGACCCCATGCATGGTTGAAAATTATTGAACATATGTACTTAACCACCATTTCAAAGGCATAATTTGAAGCCCAGAAAGTATGACATTCCTGGCTATGATGCATGCATGTAAACTGTCAGTAACTGTTGATGTGACTTCGTCTTACATTGGCCAGGAGGAACCGCAGGTTTCCCCTGCAGGATGACGAGTCCTTAATGAGATTATCAGATGTCACTTTCAGGTTTTGGCAGTGAGAAAGCCACTTCTCATAGCTCACATGGGTTGGTTTTAAAGGGCCAGCAGATGAGTAAATGCACGGGGTTTCAAGCTCAAAGGTGAGGCATTTGGTGGTGAGTCTGATGGTTTCAGATTTGTCTTGACAATCCATCAACAGCTGAGAGTGGATCATCTTCAGAGAACTGCAGCAGGAAACCAGAAATTAATGTCAGTCTTCCTATTGATCCGTGCCAATCTGATTAATTTAGACCTGTCGCTTTATGCCTGACTTTAGTTTGTCGAGTAGGATACAGATCTGCTTCTGAAGCAAATCTTTGCTCTCATTGGTCATCTGCTCCTCTTTCTTCAACTTGATGATGACCTGGTCTTGTCTCAGACCAGCTGAGGACAAGCTGTTGCTCAGAGCCAGACAGTCACTCAAAAGCTGACTGTACAGCTGTCTCTCCTGGAGACAGTGCTCTGCTAAGTCTTTCATCTGAGGAAACAATCAACAATTTTACAAGACAGTCCACTTTGCGCTCTGATGGTTTGATTGCTAAAGCAGGTACCTGCTCCACACAGGTGATTTCTCTTTCTACCCGCTGGAGGGCCTCATATATAAGGGTCTGCCAACCGATAACCTCCACCTGACGAGATGTGAGATGCCCCATGCTGTTGCGAAAAGCCATAGGAACCTTCAGTGATAAAACAGAAATACTCCTGAAATCAGGAAATCTCGAACAAAAATTATGATCAGATGAAGAAATGTTACAATATCCCAATCATTTAGTTAAATGAAGACATTTCAATTTATGCTATCCAACAAAACACCCCAAAATTGTGCTGTCCAACAGATGCTCATTACCCGAGCAATGTTGTTGCCCTGCAGGGAATAGAAGAGTTCATCCAGTTTCAGCACTTGGTCCCTCTGAAGCTGTGGCATGTTGAGTGCCAGACATTTACTGTCACACAGAGCAGGAAGGGTCAGTTTACTGCCTGATCTTTGCAGGTCGTCAACCCTTTCTTTGCTTTGCTGATTTTTCCTGCAACAGAAAAAAAGCAAAAGATGCACCTAAAATAACTTACTTTTGGCTGAAAGACTTTGTCAAGAGAAAACGGTGAATTTGATGGAAGGTTTCCCATATTAAATCTGTAAAAAGCAACACTGAACACTCTTGCTTACCGCATTTTTTTGGTTGTCTGTAAAGAAGGTCAAATTGCTGAGTGTAATCAAGTGAGTTCAAAATAAACCAGCTCTCAGTTCAAGTGGAAACAAACGTGCTGGGGCAACAAAGAGCTTATTTGCATTAAGTAGAGCATGGAAGCCTCAAACGTTCTCCAAGGATACACGGTTAAATATAAACAAAGTTAAAAACAAGAAGTGGTATCCAAGGTTAGGGCCCATTTTCAGAAAAAAATAAATAATAACAACTTGGATTCTGTAAAGAACGACTGGATCGCCGTGTCCGAATTCAGGGGCCGCATCCTTCGAAAGCCGTGAAGAAACGAAGGCCGGAAAAGTTAGCGGCTGTGAATTCGGAAAAGGTCCAGCTGTTCCCGCGCCCACCTCAGAGTAACGTATGTCGCCTAGCAACCGTGACAGCGTGAAGCAGAGCCGCGAGGGAAAAAAATGGAGCCCAAAGGGTTTTTTTTTTTTTTTTTTTTTTTTTTTTTTTTTTTTTTTTTTTTTTTTTTTTTTATGTGTTTATTTTATTCCAGAAGAACTCCAGCAGTTGTCCCATCGTTGCAGAAATATGTTATATCTCAGGCTGAGCTATTATCCTGTTCAGGTAAAATAAATTAAATGATTCTGTAAGCTTTTAACCATTAATGATTAGCTAGTTACTTTATGATAATAGAATGACCGACGAATAAATGTACACTTATAATTACTTCTTTCAACACTTATAACAAATGTACATTTTAAGGAAGTAATTTATACTAAACAACTTTAACATTAAAGTAGAACATTTACTCATAATGAGTTGATCTTCTAGCTTCTTTTCAGTGTATTAGTATGCTTTACTTATTTTGATCACTTAAAAATAATCAAAATCATACCCTAAAACTAAAAATGTTTTTGTTCACCATTCCATGGCAGGGCAGTATCTATTATCTATTATAGAGTGTGCTTTGGGGATGATGGTCCCGAGCCCCTTATCTGCAAGCGCTGGACGTGCACAACACCTTTGCAGGTAATCTCATGGCACCACAGGATGAGGCAAAAGAAGCTGTGGATGAGGATGAAGGGGAGACCAGGTTGGATACTGCCAGCGGGGCTCTCTGGCTGGACCAGCTTTCTGCCGAGGTGTCTGCCCTTTAGGAGTTACCACCCGATCTTCTTGCCACAGCAGATTAAGACACACTGTCAAAGACTTCCTGTTTAGTCAAACATCAAGCTGTTGTGTTTTTGAATAAAAAGAGGTTATCCAGGAGCAGGTCACTAAGGTTAATCCTGCAGTTTCCACTGTAAATAACTTTACATGGTTTACTTCTTCCCTTTACATATTCTTGATGTTTTGTTATCTAGTTTTGTTTAAAATGCTCTTGCTTTATACCTTTTCCTTTAATTCTTGTTCATTTATCAACCATTTAAAATGTTCAAATTCATTTGTATGTTCAGATGTAACACTGAATAAAATACATTTATAGGATAACATTCATTCACTTTATTAAAACTGAAATACAATTTATTAACTTTGTGAATAATCCTCAAATCAATAATAATCTCTCCTGTGCTCTACCATCCTCTGCTTCCCTTTGCAGTCGTCTGCTCCTTGGTCCCTATAACAAATTAGCACATTAGTGTAACATGTATTAACATGTTACACTAACACCACCAAATAAAACTTAACATCTGTGCTTTTAATATTTTAACTCTTGTACTGGGATACATTATGAAGTCTATTCGCCTTCCTCTTCTGTTAAAATATAAAAAAAATCTATGAGTTTGACTATAAAATGTTCAAACATTTCTACAAGGAATAAAAATAATCAATAAAAAAAGAAAGCATTTTCAAATATACTCTCCGGCTCTCAGCTAAGACTTTACAGTTAAATAAAACTATTATGTTTGGAGGCTTTACTTAAATCTCAGCCAAACTGATTTGTTCAGGAATAAATAAAACATCAGGCACTTGCTGCTGCTGACATAAAAGTAGATGACTCTGAAATCACAAAGAAACTATACAAGTTGAACTATCATGTGTGGTGTGCAAAGAGCAAACCTTTGCTTTCAAAGAAAAACATGAAGTTCACAACGTCCAGGACTTGGAATAATAATGGTCTTTGGACAGTCGCGGTGTGGAAATGCTTTGCTTCAGCAAACCTGCAGCTCACCATCATAAAATGCATTTAATTGTATATCAGAGGATGGCTTGGGGAAATGTGAAATCTCAGATGAAAAAAAATATTAAACTGAAGCAGAACTGGACCCTGGAACATGCCAGTGAACCCTAACATATCAGTATACCCACTAAGGGCGGGCTGAAAATCAAGGGCATAAAGTTGTGGGCCGAGTTAAAGCCTGGATCTGAATCCCATTGAGTTGCTGTAGATTGACTTGAAACAAGAAAACCCTCAAACATCTCACAGCTGAAAGTGTATGATAAATAATATTTTTGAGACTAGAGATCAAGATGTAAAAATCGGAATATTTAAATGTGGTGTCCTACTTTTTTTTAATTTGGCCCTCCATGCATATTAAGGACCCATCAAACAAACACTGCTGCCTTCTTCATTGTCTCTACATTGTGAGATATCAAGAAATATTGTAAGATATGCATGTGTCCAAAAAACACAGTCTCTCGGGTGATATCGGAAAGGAACTCTCATGTTTTAGTAAAACAGATTTTACAGTAAAACAATTTTACCAACATTTCAAAAAAAGTGACACTCACAATATGGCGGGGATGTTGACGTACGATTCAGACGCTCATGCGGCATTTAAACTCATCCGGTTGCTGAAAGCGGAAGTGTTAACTCGGAAGAGCGCACGGATTTTAGCCACAAAACTCTGCAAATTACCCTAATTCGCGGTAGGTTGTGCCAAAATAAAAAATACCTACCGACCTATCGGTGGCTTTTACTGCTGGTGTGTTGGAATAAGGTATGTGTGACTTATACTTTCGAAGTTATTCGTAGATTTTGGTTTGTCGCGCTTTCGCTACATTAGGCCGTAATGGCTGCAAATTAATAGTGTTTAGGTGGAATATAATAGAAACTCAGATTCCTGTGAATATACTTTAATTGCTTCGAAGTACAGTAGATATAAAAAGTTTATACACTCCTTGTAAAAAATCTATTTTTTTCTGATATGAAAGATGAAACCGTCAAGTCACTAGAACCTCATGAAAGAATCAGTGATGGTGTGATGTCTTTGGCAGAAAATCAACACGGCGCATCACCGAAAGATACGCTTACCTATGCAAAAAATATGGTGGTGGTAGAATCAGACTGTGGTGTTTCTTTTCTTTAGATATAGCAAGGCATTTTATTGCGCTGGATAAAGTCATGAATAGTTCTAAGTACCAGTGTGGCAGAACGCTGAAGAGGGATTTTATTTTTGAAGCATCAAATGGATTCCAAATGAGCTTCAAAATCAACAAAAGAATGGCTTTACCTGAAGAAAATTAAACTAGTGGAATTTGACAGAACAGATTCTACGTGGGGTCTTCTAAAGAGGACTGTGGACAAGAGATGTCTTCACAATCTGAGAGACTTGGAGAATTTTTTTCTAGTGGCAAAAATATTGCCTGGTTACTTTGCGGGATGCTGATAAAGAGAAGACTGAATTCTGAAATTCAGTGAATAGGTGCTTTAATAAAGTATTAGTTTAGGAGTATGCTGACAAATGCAACCAGCTTTTATAGTTTTCATATTCCAACCTCAAATAAATTTGTTTTCAGTTGAATTGTACTGGATAAATGTCACAACAATGATATGAAAGATTTTGATTCAATATTTCTGAATAATTTTCTTTCCACATGATACCATCTATTTTGTGAATGCACCACTTCCTCCCGCAGCAAAACACCCCCACAACAGGACGCTTGTACTGCATTGTTGGGATGGTGTTCTTTGTTTTTCAAGCTTCCCTGTTTTTCCTTCAGATGTAAAGATGCTCATTATGGATTAAACCTTAAATTGTAGTTTCATCAGACCACAGGACATGTCTCTAAGAATTAAGATCTGTACTGTAAAACTGTAATCTGGCTTTTTATTTTGCTTTCGGGGTAATGGCTTCTTCCTCTCTAAGGGGCATTTCTGCCCATGTTGATACAGGATTTGTCTCTCTGTGGATAATGACACGGCCTTACCAGCTTCACCCAGCATCTTCACAAGGTCAGTGTTCTGGGGACTATTTGCAGATTTCAGACAGAAACACATTCATCTTTGCGACACAGAACCCGTCTCCTTCCTGAGTGGTGTGATAGTTGGACTTTCCCATCATGTCTATAACATGCGTATAATTGTTTGAACAGATGAACGCAGCACACTCAAGCATCTGGAAATTGTGGATCTGGGGACGTGCATTGCAAATTATCTAAGGCTGTAAATGTAGTGTTCTGTTTTTGTTTATGCTTAACACTTGTCCCCATGCAAACAAACAATAAAGAGAGATGAACCAGACAGATTTAACTTCAGACAGTAAGAAAATAAGCTGTATGTGTCTTTTTATTTGGTTTATGTAAACTTCTGGTCATAGTCATAGCAGTTTTACCTCTTGATTAAAAGAAAGCACAAAAAAAAAATCTCACTCATTATTCTTGCATTTAGTAAATAGAAATAATTATGGGTAACCTAACACAATAGATTAAACGTTTAGTCTGATTTAATTTCAGACAATGTTACAGTGTATTTGAATAGATGTTTTGAACTGCAAAGCAGAATAAAAATAGCATGCTGATTTATAATTGCAACGTCTACCCTCTATTTTAAGATTGCTGTAATGGATGCATCGCCTTTCTACGGAGTTCCACCTATTGAAAGTGATGACAGCTGCCTCAGCGACAGTGACAGCGATGAGGACGACAGAGCTACACCAAGTGATGACAGCAGCACTGATGAAGACTCTGACTGGAATGATGATGCAACTGCCTGCACCAGTGCTGCTACTACAAGAAGGGAATCAGCTTCTACTTCAAGGAAATGGCAGGAGGTAGTGTGGGACACGGTGCAACAGCAGAGCTCTGCAAAACATTATCCTGTTTGGCAAGGGACTCTTCCCGATGCTGATGAAACCAGAGAACCCGTTCAGTACTTCCGAGACTTTTTTGACGCTGACCTTTTGGAAACCATTTCTCAACAAAGTAATCTATATTGTGCACAAGAAAATCCTAATAGTGCTCTTAAATTAGATCCAAGTGAGCTGGAGCAGTTTATTGGCACTGTAGTATATATGAGTGTTGTACACTTACCAAGATTAAGAATGTACTGGTCTAGTGAATGTCGAGTACCGCAGGTGGCAGATGTGTTGTCTCGAGACCGATTTGAAGAAATTACAAAATTCCTTCACTTCAATGACAACAACAACATGGCAGCAAACAACAAGGACAAGCTCTTCAAAATCAGGCCAGTTGTTGATTCACTTCTGCAAAAATTTCAGGCTCTCCCTCAAGACCAAATGCTGTTTATTGGTGAGCAAATTGTCCCTTTCAAAGGCAGATCTACTCTAAAACAATACATTCCCAAAAGGCCTCATAGATGGGGATATAAAATCTTTGTGCTTTGTGATACAAAAGGCCTGGTGCATTCGTTTGACATATTTACAGGCAAAACTGGTCCTGAACCCGGAGAACCCGACATCGGGCCAAATGGAAATGTTGTCTTAAAGCTCGCACAAGCCATCCAGTGTGCCGCCGATCACCTGCTGTATTTTGACTACTGGTTTTCTTCCTTGGATTTGTTTGCTGCTCTTGCGAATAAGGGGGTTCCAGCACTTGGGACGGTGCAGCAAAACCAGCTGCAAGGGTGCCGTTTCAGCACTGACTCCGATATGAAGAAAAAGGGAAGAGGGACATTCGAAGAGAAAAGGGTTGCCTTTGACAGTGCAGAAATAAGAGCAGTCAAATGGTTCGACAGTAAGGGGGTAATCGTTTCCAGCAATTTCCCTGGTGCCCATTCTGTTTCTAGAGTCAAAAGATGGGATAAAAAGTTGAAACACAACATTTTTGTGACATGCCCAAGCATCATTAGTTTGTACCACAAGTTCTTGGGAGGTGTCTATGCTCTTGATGCGCTAATTGCATCATATCGCATCCAGATCAGGTCAAAAAAGTACTATCACAGGTTCTTTTTTCACTTTGTCGATATGGTCATTGTAAACAGCTGGCTGTTATATCAGCGTGACTGTGATTCGCTGGACGTTCCAAAAAAGGAGCAGAAGGATTTGCTTGCTTTTAGAACATCAATAGCACAAGCGCTCTGCATGCAGTTCAATGAAATTTCCAGCATAAAGAGGGAGCTGCCTTCATCTGATGTGGAAAGGGAATTGCAAAAGAAGAAATATCGAGGTCCAACTAGGGCTCTTCCAACCATGGAAGTCCGTTCAGATGCTGTGGGTCACTGGCCAGTGGTTGTAAGTGAGCGGCAACGCTGCAAGCTCCTTAAATGCAAGGGCCAGAGTGTCTACAAATGCTCAAAGTGCGGCGTTCATCTGTGCCTCAACAAGAACAAGAACTGCTTCGGAGAATTTCACAAGTAACAATTGTTTCTTCTAATGAACAAAGAGATTTTGCAGTGTTAAGCTGTACTTGAAATGCTGTGATGATGTTTATATTCAGAAACAAATGTTGCGGGACAATTTAAAAGCCCTATTTCAGCAGTTATAGAATCAGTAACATAATCTAGTGTTGTACCCTTAACACATTTCTCCTGGTTTTTCTTTTTTACTAGTTAAATGTTTCAGATCAAATTTTAACATCAGAAAAAGATCATCTGAATAAGATCAAGGTTTTCAGCCATGAGCAACCTGTTTTAGGTCCTGTCACAGTGTCTCATTTGGATTTAATCTAGACTTTGATTAGGCCACTCCAAAGCCTTCATTTTGTTTCTTTTGAGCAGATCAAAGATGGTTTTGTTTGTGTGCTTGAGCCAGACGTTCTCCTTCAATGTTTTCCTACTAGAGAGCAGAATTCATGGTTAGATTATTTACAAGTCTCCCAGGTCCTGAAGTAGCAAAACGGCCTCAGATCATGATGCTTCCAGCACCATGTTTGACTGTCTGTATCAAGTCTTTTTTTCCTCTTAGTTTTCATCAAGATGTCTTTTGGCAAAACCAGAAGAAATCTGTAAGGTGGCAACTCATTTTTTACAGCATTTTCCATTCCTGAGATTTGAAAATTTGTTCAGTTATGCATCACAAACTGAATTTGTATGAGTTCTGACGTATTCAAATCAACAATTTTCACTAAGCTTGGCACCTGTTTTACAACAAAAACAAAATTAGATTTGTTGTAAAATTGTAAATGAATTTGGGCAGTTGGCAATTTTGAGTTGCTGCTTGATAATAAAACAACGCAACAATTAAGTGTCTGAAAATGTAAAGTGTCAAAAGGATATACGTAGGGAAGATAGGTGTTAATTTGTGTGTAGTTGATTGGAAATGTCCAAATAATTAGAAACTAGTGGGCATCAATTCCTAACTGTGTTACTGTTTTTTATGCGATGGTAACCCCGACATCATCACAATGCATAATTGTAAAGTGAAAGGTTTTTCCAGTGTTTTTTAAAAATAAAAATCTGAAACATGTTGTGCTTACTCTGATACCACTAAATACAATCCAGTGTAACCAGCTGCTTTCAGAAAAATCTCAGGACAAATCCAGCCTTAGAGGTTTATTATTGAACATTATTCAACATGAAGACCAAGGAACACAGCAGACGGGTCAGGATAAAGCTGAGGAAGGTTTTGGTGCTTAAAACTATTGTTTTCTCTGCTGGAGTGACATTTTGCCGTTATAGACAAAGTATTTGAGCTTTATTAAAAATGGATAGTGCATATTAATCAGCTCGTGCCTGAGTTTGGTACCCAGAATTATTTTCATCTGCAGTCTTTAGCAAAAAATATCCACCCATAGTGTCTGCACCTGCGTGAGGTTGACAATCTTCAGGAAATATGCAAACTAAAAAGCACCCAGTGTAGAACCCTGACGTACACCAGCATAACTATCAATTCTTTCAGGAACGTTGTCACTATTGC